>JANAVB010010655.1:0-226996 GCA_029216955.1 Iris pallida
ATTTTTCAAAAGGAAATGTTGACACGACTCTTTTTATAAAAGCACACAATGATACTATTTTATTAGTAGCAATTTATGTTGATAATATCATATTCGGTTCTACTAACGAGATACTCTGTGAAGACTTTGCTAAGTACATACAGAGTGAATTCGAAATGAGCAAGATGGGAGAACTGAACTTCCTAGGATTGCAAATCAAGCAGAATTCATAGGGAACCTTCATTGATTAAGCTAAATACACCAGAGATCTACCAAAGAAATATGACATGGACAACATCAAACCTATTGGCACTCCAATGTCTATAACTGCAAAGCTTGACCATGATGAAAGCGGCAAATCAGTCGATATACGTAAATATCGAGGTATAATTGGTAGTTTACTATATTCAACTGCTAGCCGTCCTGATATAATGTTTAGCGTTTGCATATGTGCTAGATATCAGGCTACCCTAAGAGATCACGTATGTCCGCCGTTAAGCGTATCTTTCGATACCTTAAAAGAACTTTGACAGTCGGCTTATGGTATCCCCAATCATCATCCTTTGACCTTATCGGTTATTCAGATGTTGATTTTGCGGGTTGCAAAGTTGATAAAAAAAGTACAAGCGACACATGTCATTTCTTGGACAAAGCATTAGTCTCTTGGTTCAGTAAAAAAAATAAAATTTTGTCACATTATCGACTACTGAAACTGAGTACATAGTTGCGAGACGTTGTGCACAAATTTTGTGGAAGAAACAAACCTTAGAAAACTATTTTTTTATAAGCATATTTCTATCTATTGTGATAACACTAACACTATCAATCTCATGAAGAATCATATATGCCACTCAGACACGAGATTAGACATCACTTTTTACGTGATCATCAATTACACGGAGATATTGATTTACTATTTGTTGACACAGAACATCAACTAGCAGACATCTTTACTAAATCCCTAACCGAAGATCGTTTCAATTTCATTTGTCGATATTGGGTGTTCTAGATCTTGATGCTGCAAAATGATATTGCATTTAATCTTTAAACTTATAGTTTGCTAAAGAAGAAATTATTTTGGGTACACGTCGAAAGGGTACTTCTGACATACGGATGTAAATAGCCTGAAGCAACACGGTATTTAAGTGTCTACGGACAACCGCGAGCAGGAAACTGACCCCGACAGCTAACCCAATGTTATTAACATTTTACAAACAACATTTATTAAAGGTTAATTGTAAATATTATTTGGTTCTAGAATTATAGGAACTGAATTCGACCGAACTCGGTCCGGGACCAAACTCGATACCCTTGTTTCCAGAATACAAAATGAAACTGGACCCCACATTTCAACTTACGGGAACATGTTATTTCCTTCCCCATTGCACGAGATCCTAGTCGTGCTAGTTACCGGATCGGCGATCCCTATGTTCAGCATTTTTTCGACCCCGGTGCTCCATTCTATGATCCGGACAAGACTACTGATGATCACACTCCTGGTGACAAGCAGTAGTCGCTTCTTTGCTTTGGATGGGAGGTTTTTAGTTCAGTTTGATGTGAGTTCTGATATTCTTAGTTTACTTTGAGACTATGTAGTTTACTTTCATTTTATGTACTACCATGTAATTGTTTTTCATTCTGAAACTATGTCGTTAGTTTATATATTTCAGAGTATCATATAGTTTTTCTATTTGAGATTATGCACTCTATGTCGTTCTTTACTTCTAGAAATTATTTGTTGAAGGTTTAATGCTCGTTCAGTGTGCAATACTTATGTTTGGGAAACTATTTGTGTTTGAGATGATTACACTTTGCAAGAATCATATTACTGTTGTTGATTGGATGATTACTATTCTTTAAATGTTATATTGCTTCACTTTTGTGTTTTCATTATTTTGTATACGGTTTCACTATTTACGGAAAAGCCTATCATTTCAATCAAATAACAAAGGGGGAGAAGTACTAATATATTGCGAACATGTACTTGGGCTTATCGATACAGTACGAGGGAGCTAACAATTGTTTGCTCCAAATTTGTTCGTATCAAAGTCGTATCAGTCAAGGTTTATTAATTATCAAAATGGAAAAGATTGTTGACCCACTTGGTTATGATCAACTTGATTTTGATAACTAAAACCTTGACTTGATATATCGCAACTTGATCAAGACTGCTACGAAGTCACTACCACTATGTCAAGGAGACTACTTCCAAGTCTGCTTCCGGTCTTTCATTTTATTATGTATTTTATACTTTATTTGAGTCTAGAATGAATAAACATTGAGTCGCACTTGGCAACTAGATAGCACTCAAGTCCACTCAAATAAACCTAACCAATACCCAAAAACAACCAAAAATCCACAAATTATTAAAACCCAACATTCTGAAAATTAGGAGACAGAGCTCGGCCAGAGTTCGGTCCCTAACCTAACTCAGACTGAACTTGGTCAGCCCAAAAACAGAAACCCTAAATTGCTCATTCTTCATGAAGACTAGGCTCCAACATTCGAATTTTTGAACATTTGGAAACCGAACTCTATCCGAACTCGGTTCACAAAAGGCCTATAAATAGATATTAAATTTTCCATTCTTACTTACTCATTCACTTTCAATCTTCTCATTTATTATTTCAACAACCTTGACCTTCACATCTCCAAGACAACTCTCCTAGCTTCTAAGTGCCAAGTGTGTTCTCGGTTAGAAGTGTTCAAGTGTTGTAAAGCTTGATTTTCAAAGTTATGATTCAATTCGTTGTGTTAAAGTCAGCAAGTCCTTCGGATCAAAGCTCGTGGTTGTCTGAAGTTGGCAAGCTCTTCGGATTTAAGCTTGTGGTTTTAAAAAGTCGGCGTGTCCTTCAGATCAAAGCACGTAGTGTAACTGCTATTTATTCATTCAATAGTGGATTAATACCGAACAAGAGTTCTCGGAACTTAATTAGTCCTCCACGATTATACATCGCGGTATTTGCGTTTGTGATTTCTTACTCTGTTTACTTTCCATACTTGTTGCTATTATTTTTCAGTTGGTAACTAGCCTTAGTTTTATTGGATAAATTGTGATTTCTTACCACCACAGCCACCGCCGCCACCAGCCGCTGCACGCCGCCCCGCCGTACACCGACCTTGCCGCCACCAGCCGTTGCACGGCCGCACGCCAACCACCTCGCGTGCGAGCCGTCCGCTGCTCTGCAGGCACCTCCGTCGCACATGCGCGGCTGTTGCCGCTGCTACTGCTCGCGACGGCCGCTGCTCCGAGACACCCGCCCGACGACGCCCACTCACCTGTCAGTCGGTCTACCGCCCCCACAACCGCGAAGCCGCGATTTCTGAAGTCTTCCACGGGATCGTTCCGGACGTTGAAGGCCTAGATCCGATATGAGAGAGACATGATCGGATCTATGAGATGACGAGCGTAAATCGTGGAACGGGTGTGAGGTGATCGGAGAAGAGGAGGATCGATGAAGAGATCATCAAGAAGCTGGACCCTACGGAGGTTGCAACGTTGATAAAGCTGATGAAATTGTCGGCTGGTGAGAGCGCGACACGAACATCGACGAAATTGGAGCTTCCCTCCATTGATCTGAAGCTTGATGGACCAGCTACCTACCTGAGTTGGTTACGGCGGGTGATGAGAACCCTCGCAGAAAAGAATCTGAAGGGTTTCATGTCAGGAGAGACAACAGAGCCGGACGAGGGCTCGGCAGGACGCGACGAGTGAAAGTCCCCTCATATGGTAATCTACATTTGGCTTCTCAATTCTTTAGTCCAGTCTATCGCCACCACAGTGAATGGCATCGAGATGGTGAAAGACGTGTGTGAGAAATTGAGAAAGATCTACGATGGTGTAGGAAACAACTTGCGAGTTTTCCAGATCAAGGGAGAGATCGATGACACCGTACATGGAGAGAAGACGGTGCAGGAGTATGCCACAGAGTTGTAGCATATGTAGTTGGATTACGATCACTCCTCAGATCGGACGAGCTGTGGGGACCCGAAGTGTAAGGAAAGACAGGTATATCTACAGAAGAGGACGATGAAGTTCCTTAAAGAACTGACTGTGGTATTTGCTCATAGGACAGCACTACTTCTAGCCCAACCGAATATCCCCACCCTTGAGGTGGCTATCTCGGCCATGATCTAGGAGGAGACTCGTATCAAGCTGCAGGCAGGGACAGGTGGTCCTCCTGAAGTAAAGTCAATACTGGCGGCTACCGGTTCGAGCGACACAGGGCCTAAGGGAGAGCCCTGACAGTACAACCGACAGTGCTACAACTACGAGAAGATGGGACATCATCGGTATGCTTGCACCAAACCATCCATAGAGGGAGATCCATGTGGTAAACGTGGACAGTTCGGTGGACGTGAACATTTTAGATGACGTGGCCGTGGTCGTGGAGGTCGACAGGGTGCTCGAGAAGGTTATCAAACGAACCTGCTGGTAGCAGAAGGGGATGAGGAAACTGGTGGTATCTTTACTGGGGAGGATTAGGCACTGATAGGCATGCTGGAGGCACTCAGGAGGAAGCATAGAGCATCAAATGATGGAGACATGATGAGTGGAACCGAGGAGGCGTCCACCTCATTCTTCGCTGGAGGCAACGCCGTCATGTATGTCCATCCATCAGAAGGTATTGACGACTCACTCGTCATTGCATCTATATTTTTTCTTAAATTGTCAGACTGGATTATCGACTCGGGGACATCTCGACATGTGACGGAGAAGGCTAATGAATTCTCCTCCTATACTCACCTAGCATCGGCAGACAGTATTCAAACAGTTGATAGTACTTTCAACCAGTGGTCGGTAAGGGTACTGTAAATTATACAGGTTCAGTAAATTTATCTAATATTTTGCATGCTCCATCTTTTTCAGTCAGTCTTTTGTCCATCAGTTCTATAATCCTCCAACTAAAATGCATCATCTCTTTTGATATTCCTAAGGTGATCTTCCAGGAGAAAGAGACAGGACGAAGACTTGGGACTGGCACTTGGCATGAGGGAATGTGGTACCTGGATTGAGAATGGCTGGATTCAGCATTGATGTCTATGGCAGAAAAGGCAGGAATGGGAGGACTTAAGATGAGTATCGATGATACATTAATACTCCACTATAAGAGGTTGGAACACTCCTCTTTTGCTAGTAAATTGTAACCAGCTATTTATGAGAAAACAAATAAGGAGAAACTAGTATGTGATGCATGTGATTTAGGCAAACTTACTAGGAGCTCATATGCTAGTACGGGTCATAGGAGCTCGTCTGTTTTTGATATAATACATTCTGATGTTTGGTGGCCATGCGCCATTACTACTATGAATGGTTATAAGTATTTTGTTTCCTTCATTAATTACTCTTCTCGCGTCACTTGGTTGTATTTGATGAAGAATAAGAGTGATGTATTTACCTGTTTTCGGGAGTTTCATAAATATGTCCAGACTCAATACAGGGTAGTGGTGAAGGTACTGAGGTCTGACAATGTGATAGAATATACCAACAGAATACTTGTGGAATACTTGTCAGCCCAAGGGATACAATATCAGACCACCTGTGCATACGCATCAGCACAAAACGGAGTAGCAGAAAGAAAGAACAGACACCTTCTGGAGGTGGCAGGAAGCATGATGATCGATATGAATGTCCGACAGTCTGTGGGGGCATGCAGTGTTGATAACAACTCAACTAATCAATAGGATACCCTAGAAGGTATTGGAATGGAAGTCTCCATGTGAAATATGGAAAGGAAATAATAGTGATATGCTTCCACTATAGGTGTTTGGTTGCGTGTGTTTTGTGAAAAACAGACCGTCAGTTGGGAAACTTGATCCTAGAGCAGTCAAGTGCATCTTCGTGGGCTACTCGACGACTCAAAAGGGATATGTGCGGTGGAGCCCAGTAGAGAAAAAGAAGTTTGTGGGCATGGATGTTCACTTCAGGGAGCATGAGCCATACTACCGTTAGAAGAAACCTCAAACAACTTACCTGATACTGTGAGTATAAGGCTAGAGGGGGAGATTGGTGAAAGTCTGGTGATCGATTTAGGAGTATGGCATGGAGGCGCGGTTGAGGAACAGGAAGGTGAAGAGGAATAGGAGGAGATAAAAGGGGTTAGGACCACGGCTCAAGAAGAGATACTTACCTACAACAGGAGAGGAAAGAAAACTGCAAGACCAGTACCTACAGTGCCAGTGCCAAGTCCCTTACATGCGTCCATTTCGACTCCTGGGACACATATACCACCATTATAGTCCCCTTCAGGTGATATCATTTTTTCTACTCATTCCACACCTACTCTTCCCACACCATTATCAGTACGTAGGACCACTCGCAGCAATGTAAAAAATCCTCTTGTTAGATATGGTTGGGACCTTGCTCAATTTGTTTTATATGATCATATCTCCTCTTCTCATGGAGCATTCATTGCGTCTTTGGTTGCGTCTTTAGATAGAATTATTATACCTAACAATTGGCAGATTGCCAAGAACGATCCAAAGTGGAAAGCGACGATGTACGAGAAGTTGGGAGCACTTAAGAAAAACTATACTTTAGAGCTGGTAAAACTGCCAGAAAGGAAAAGAGCAGTCGAATGCAAGTGGGTCTTTACTGTGAAGCAGAACCCAGATGGACATGTTGAGCGCTATAAAGCTCGACTGGTGGCAAAAGGATATAGTCAGACGTACGACATTGACTATGACGAGACCTTTACATCAGTGGCGAAGATAAGCACTGTTAGGACCCTGATTTCTCTGACAGCAAATGGAGGATGGAAGCTACACCAACTGGATACGAAGAATGTGTTTCTTCATAGAGATCTAGTGGAGGAGATGTACATGGAGATACCACCAAGATTCGGCACCAATCAGACAATGGACATGGTCTGCAGGTTGAAGAAGCCCTTCTATGGACTGAAGCAGTCTCCTCGAGCATGGTATGACAAATTCAGGAGGACGATGATAGGAATGGGATATCGGCAGATTAATGTTGATCATACTGTGTTCTTTCGTCGGAGTGGAGGCCATATCACCATGCTTGCGGTGTATATGGACGACAAGATTATCACAAGAGATAATGAGCAGGAGATCGCCCGACTCAAGGGAAAGCTTGACAAGGAATTCGAGGTGAAGGACCTTGGCCTTCTTCGGTACTTCCTTGGGATTGAGATTGCTAAGGAAGCAAAAGGGATTGTTCTTTCCCAGAGGAAGTATGCACTGGACCTTTTTACAGAGACGGGGATGTTGGTATGCAAATATGCAGCGACGCCGATAGATCAGAGGTTCAAGCTGGCTACTGAGACTAGAGAACTAGTTAACTGGGATAGATACCAGAGACTGGTGGACAAGTTGATCTATTTGAGCCACATCTGTCCTGATATCTGCTTTGCAGTAAGTGTGGTGAGCCGCTACATGCATGACCCACGGAAGGGTCATATGGACGCAGTGTACCAAATTCCGAGATACTTGAAGGGTGCCTCCGGGAAGGGACTGATATTCAGGAAGAATAATCATGTGAACATCGAGAGCTACTGTGATTCTGACTGGACTAGCTGTGTTGATGACAAGAGATCTACCTCGGAATACTACATATTTGTAGGAGGCAACTTGGTCTCTTGGAGGAGTAAGAAGTAGTCAGTTTTGGCTAGATCGACAGCTGAAATGGAATACAAAGCTATCGCCTTGGGAGTTGCAGAGCTGCTATGGTTGAAGAATATGCTGGTGGAACTGAAGCTGGATCAAGGAGCCAAGATAAAGCTGTGGTGTGACAATCAGTCAGCTATTAGTATTGTCAACAATCCAGTACAGCATGAAAGAACCAAACACATCAAGATCGATATGTTCTTCATCAAGGAGAAGTTATATAGTGGACTACTGTAGCTAGGCCACGTTCCAACCAAGGATCATGTAGCAGACGGACTGACCAGGGACTTAGCTCCGTGAGCATGATTAGAAGATGTGACAAGATGGACTTAGTGAATATATTTCGTCCATCTTGAGGGGGAGTGTTGGTATATTTGATATTGGTATATTAGAAGAAGTATATTGGAATATCCTGTTGGTATATTTGGTATGTCAGAATATGCCACAGAATATTTCACAGAGGATTTAATATAATCAGGAGAATTGTAAGACTATATATAGCCATGATATTATCAATAAAATTATGGCAAAATATTGAACACAAGCAACATAGGTAGGCCCCCTTGGTCAAGGATTCACCTATACCTACAGGATACACCTGCAGGTATGTAGCTATCCACCCTGGTCAAGGATTCGGTATTCATATTTAGTAAATCCCCCTTCAAGCTAAAGACTTTACAAAAGACTCCGACCTACTTCAACTTATGATAAATTCAGAAGGTTTAAGAAAATACAAGTCATCTGCTCCAAATCCCACCATGTCCGACATTTTAACAAATAATAAATCCATCAGCATCCAGTTATGGATGCAGGTACATCTTGAACTATGATATCAGTTATGATTCTTATTAAATGTTCTGACCATTTAAACCTATATTATGAAATTAAATTTATCTTTCTAATGCCTCGACATCATTTAGTACTATTTGCTCCGTATCTGAATCAAGGTTTTGAGTATCAAACAAAACTTGTACGTTTTGGTCATTTTAGATTGGAATTCGAGGGCCCGAAACTGATAGATCCAAAAACATAGAAGATTACCCGAAAATGCCAAAACCGATACTCATGGAAGGATCTGGACCGATACCCTTTTTGAATTTTTGAACCTTGGTCCGAATTCGACTTGAAGCTCTATCCAAATACCAATATTGGTCGTTGTATCTGGCTTATTTTCCATATACTCGTAGAAGTACCTACGAGGAAATATAGTAACATCCATACATGTTTCTTATCCATCCTTCTATATCCTTAGGGGGAAAAACCTTCCCGAAATAAAAAATACAGCCTAATTAACCTGTGAGGCCAATATATACTTGAAGGGCATTATCTTATTACTATTATAGCAACATTACATGAATAATCAGTGATATTTTAATTGGTAAAATTTTATTTTTAAAAGAAAATTTGATGAATTACAAATATTTTAGGCCCAAAGGTCTTACTACAGTTACGAGAAGGCCAGATGTCACAACAAAATTGAGTAATCTGCCAATCTCTCATATAATGATATATTGATAGATCAAATCATCTGAAAAATAATGACAATCACGGCTTGGGCATCATACTGATCACTGGGTGATCACGGTCTTGGCCCTGACTGAGATGTGATCACAGCGATATCATGACTTGTTGGGACTAGACTTATAGAGATCTCAACATGATCACAATCATGTTAGTCAGCGTAGTACCCCGCTCCTAGCGGTTCACTATGTAAGGCTTGTGGCTTGATTGACTCAGTCGGAACAGAACATTGGAAAAACTTACCGTCGGCATCGAATCGATCACAGACAAATGCATAAGAACCTTTCCAACTAATGGACTGGTTTCCCTTGAAATGAGTCCAAGAGTTTTCTCTGGGTGTTTTGCTGCTGGTTTCGCTGCTTGATTTTGATGAATGCTTTTCTGAATGGTGTTCGATGATTTGATTTTTGTCCGTTTTCATCGATTTACATAGCATTCATTCTTAAGAATTCTGAGAAAAATGAACATAACGAGACGGAGTATCAACCAAACTTTTGGTGCCATTGCAGACGGACATGTGACGGAAGGCTAAGCGCACAAGTGTTCCTCTTCCTCTCGGCAATTCTCTAATTGATGAGTGTGGATTCTCTGTGGTGGTTTGTCCCTTCTCCGCTACTCCTTCATGCCAACTAAATAAATTCTCTTCTTGTCATACTACATCTGTTGATCGATAACATGATGCTAATGCCACAACTCAATACCACTAAAGAAACTAAAGAAGCTAAAGATATAAACATTAAATTAATCGATTGATGCTAATATTCTGCTAATGAATGAACTGTCACATGAACATTGAAATGATGCTTGGCCCTATAAACATTGAAATGCTGCGATGAAATGAACATTGAAACGAATTGATGCCTGAGATGATGGATATGAAATACTGGGAAATGAACATGTTGTCTCATTACTTTCAATATTACCATGCACTGTATGCTTATCGAGTAGAACACGCATTCGCATGGTCATGGACAACTTGTGCAAAATGTTTGAGATAAGTTTCCTCGAATCGGTACTCGGGCCGTCGGGGCCGATTCGGCCTAGGAGAAAACATTGGCGTGCTATGGAAGCACGGGTATTGTGAGGCACTCTAGAGGCTAGCTACCTACTTTTAGTGGACATTGCAATACCTTGAAGTCCTGTATAGCAAAATAGTCCATATGGTTAACAACGTCAGTGGCCATGTAGTCAAGATGCATGCTAATGATTATCTTATGCAGGGACGGTAAGTATTATTATTATTATTATCATGTATCTTATGCAGGAAGCTGGATTCGGCCGATGGTAAAGTAAACAGTTGCTTTCATATAATATCATGTTGCCTTATTATGAATTGTTGTGAATTGCTAGTCCCTAACAATCTCATGATTTAAAATGCTTATCATGATAACAAATGTCGGTTTAGCTAAGTGGGCCAACGGAGCTCACCGGCGCATTTTTATAATGTTCTGACCACTCCTCCATAGGTACCGAAAAAGGCTCGGGTGCACGTCGGAATTAAGGTTTTTTGAGTTGCTGCTATTTTCAAGTTGTTTTCAATAAAAGATGCACAAAGTATTGCGGAGTTTTCAAGATTGTTGCTTGGATTTCAAATGTACTAAATGAGCATAATGTATGGAATGATAAGTTATTTTATGGCAGCCTATCAGTTGTTTTCTTTTCATGAATAAATGTAGCCGAAATGGCATTTCAAAGAGTACAGAAAAAAGTTGTATCTTGTAACAATTATCAATAAAATGAATATTTCTTCCTATTCTGCATACTCAATATTTATGCAACTATGGCTTATTTTCAAATGTTTCAAAATGACACGAATGTGCACGTTCTTGTTTTGTACAAGTGCAATATCAGACTTATACGGCATCACGTCCTAGCGAGGACAAATGATTCGGCGTGAATCAAAGCGAGAACGAACGATTTCCCGAATCATGGTGTGACAGATTGGTATAAGAGCACGGTTTCAATTCCTCGAATTTTGAAAATGTGTTCAAAAGGAAGTTTTGATGCAAATTTTCTCAGTTGATGGTGTCGATAGCGGTGGCATGAAATAATGTTCCATACAATAAGCCTATAAATATTTTATGACTGCTAATAGAATTATTTTTGTTGTAGAATGACCAAGGGTGATAGCTCAAAGACGACCTCGTCATCTGACCCAATGGAGAAGTTAATGAAATTGATGGAGGCTCAGATGAAGCAGAGCGAGGCTCAACATCGCCAGCTTCAGGGGCAACTGCAATATCAGTTTCACGAGCAACTAGATGCTCAACAGAAACAAGTGGACAATTTAACTCAGATTGTCACTTTGCTGACAGCTAATCCTAATGTTCCCGCAAAGGCCGCAGCAACCAAGACAGTAACAGGGCCGGCAGAGAAGCCTAAAGGCCGACACGAAAGAGGTCAAGCTTAAAGTTCTCAGAGTTTAAGAGCTGCGACCCGCCGGAATTCAACGGAAGGGCAGAACCAGATAAGGTGATGGGCTTCTTGAATACACTGGAGGGCTACTTTCGGATGTTGGACATACAGGGCAGTTAGGGGGTGGAGTGTACCGTTGTACAACTTCCTCTCAAGGCCCAGGAATGGTGAACTTCGCAGAGACAAACACTTTGCGGTAATAGTCCGGATATGAAGATATCATGGGCGACCTTCAAGCAGGCCTTTATCGCACAATTCATTCCGACTGCTGTCCGTCAGAAGAAGGAAAAGAAGTTCATAGCGCTCCAACAAGGCAGTATGTCGGTAGATGATTATGGGACAGAGTTCTTGAAAAGAGTTGCATTTGCTGGGTACATGGTACCGAATGATGACGCCAAACGAGAAAGATTCATGCAAGGGTTGAATGAAGGCCTACAACGCGATGTACTAAGTCGGAGGTGTACGTCTTACAGGGAGGCGTACGAAACAGCTCTTGAGATGGAGAAATTCCATCTGCCAGTTAGTCGCGGGACAACTCAAAATTACCAAGACAACAATAATCAGAAATGACCTTGGTCTGCTGGAAGAAATAACGTGCCAAAGTGTCCAAATACAGGTGATAACATAGGCCTCAGCAGTTGCCACGTTGTAACAAATATCACCGATGGGGACACCGTCGTGAAGACTGTCGGGCTGGATGCTTCATATATGGGGGTATAAATCACAAGTCGTCTAAATGCAGAGCCGGGGAGGGAATCATAATCCTCCTCGTGGACAGAATAATAATCAATATCGGGGACAGTATCATAATCAGAATCATGGGCAACATAACCACCATATTCGTGGCCAAGCGCTACTTGCCTTACCAGCTCCAACTGAAAATGCACCGAATCAGCAACATGGTGCGCAAGGAAGGATTTATGCCTTGACTTAGGCAGAGGCACAGGTCGCAGAGAATGTTATAACAGGTATGTTACTGTACAAAGGCATACCTGCCTTGGTGCTATTCGATTCTGATGCTACTCATTGTTTCACCTCGTCTGATTTTGCAACGGAAAATAAATTTTGTATGACTATTTAAGATGGCTCTGTGTGTTAGCACTCCTTCGTAAGTAGATATGCCTGCAACTTTGATTTGTAGGGACGGCTATATCAAAATTGGAGACAAAGCACTATCCCTGGATGCTATTATACTCAACATCAAAGAGTACGATATTATCTTGGGAATGGACTGGCTCAGTACCTATCATGCGATGATCGACTGTACGGAGAAGACAGTTGTGTTTCGCCTACCCGGAGAAACGGAGTTCTCTTGTGCGGTTCGACGTCCAAGGGAGCGACGGTGATATCGGCAATTACAGCAAGGCACATGCTATACTCGGGGTGCGAAGGGTACCTCGCTTCTGTTCGGGACACTCAGATGAAGGGCGTAGACTCGGATCAAACCAAAGTCGTGACTGAATTTTCCGATGTGTTTCCAGACGAGATCCGGACAGAGAAATTAAATTCATAATTGATACATTTCCAGATACTCGCCCGATATCTAAGGCCCATATAGGATGGCTCCAGTAGAATTAAAAGAATAAAAGTGCAATTACAAGAGTTACTGGACCGTGGATACATTCGCCCAAGTATATCACCGTAGGGAGCTCCGATATTATTTGTAAAGAAGAAAGATGGAACGATGCGACTGTGCATCGATTACCGAGAGCTTAACAATACAACTGTTCGGAATAAGTATCATTTGCCAATGATAGATAATCTATTTTACCAGCTACAAGGGACAACCGTGTTTCAAAGATTGATCTTCGTTCAGAATATCATCAGTTGAAGATCAGGCCCGAAGATGTCTCGAAGTTAGCATTCCGTACGAGATACGGACATTACGAGTTTTTGGTCATAACATTCGGTTTGACTAATGCTCCGACAGCCTTTATGGACCTAATGAACAAAGTATTCCGACCATTCTTGGACAAGTTCGTCGTCCGTATTCATCGACGACATATTGATCTACTCGAAAGACAAGGAGACGCATGTTCAGCATTTGAGGACGGTACTTCAGACGCTTCGAGATCATCAACTCTATGCAAAACTGAGCAAATGTGAATTTTGAATGAACAGCGTGTCGTTTCTATTGCATGTTGTCTCGGCAGAAGGTGGTGTTGTTGACCCAAAGAAGATAGAGGCAGTGGTAGACTGGAAACAGCCTACGTCAGCTACTGAAATACGATGTTTTCTTGGTTTAGCCGGGTACTACCGTAGGTTTGTGAAAGTCTTTTCGAGAATTGCTTTGCCTCTGACTCGCCTCACTTAGAAAGAAATCGTATTTAAGTGGATCAACGACTTTGAGAGTAGTTTTCATGAACTAAAGCAACGGTTCGTCACGGCTCCAATTCTTGCTCATCCAGAGGGTTCAGAAGGATTTCAGATTTACGATAACACATCGGGACTTGGGTTGGGATGTGTCTTATGCAATGCGAGAAGACCATATCATATGCATCGAGACAGCTTAAGCAGCATGAGAAGAATTACCCAACTCATGACTTAGAATTGACGGCGATTGTGTTCGCGTTGAAATTGTGGCGACACTATCTCTATAGTGTGTCATGCGAGATCTTCACGGATCACAAAAGACTGAAATACATAATCTCTCAGAAGGAATTGAATTTGAGGCAGCAACGTTGGTTGGAATTGATCAAGGATTATGACTTGACAATTTCCTATACGCCGGGTAAGAGAAACGTGGTGGCTGATGCCTTAAGTTGAAAATTCGTTGGGACACTATCAGTGGCAAAGGAAGTAATACGGGATTTGGAAGAGATGGACATTGAATTCAGAGTCCGTACACATAATATACAGTTGGCTCAGTTGCAGCTTGAACCGAGCCTCCAGGGCAGGATTAAGATTGCTCAAAAGGGCCATCCGTTTCTGCAGAAGATATGCGAGTTGATTCTAGCATAAAAGGCGAATGATTTTGCAGTAGAAGACAACATTATTCGTGTCAAGGGAAGATTATGCGTTACTAAGGATAAGGAAGTCAGGAAGAAAATATTGACCGAAGCCTACTTTGCGAAGTATTTGTTGCATCCGGAAAGCACTAAAATGTATAAGGATCTGTGCACAATATTTTGGTGGCACGGCATGAAAATGGATGTGGCTCTATTTGTGTCACAATGCTTAGCTTGTCAGCGTGTGAATGCAAAACATCAACGGCCTGGCGGAGAACTACAAAATCTCACTATTCCGCAGTGGAAGTTGGATCATATCAGTATCGATTTCATAGTCGGCTTATCGAAAACTCAGAAAGGAAATGATACGATTTTGGTGACCGTGGATAGATTGACCAAGTCGACTCATTTCATTGCAATAAAAGTTACCTGGAGCGTTGAACAGTTGGCCCAGATCTACGTGAATGAAATTGTTCGATTACACGGGGTGCCAGTTTATATAGTGTCAGATAGAGACGAGCAGTTCTTGTTGCAATTCTGGATTAGTCTGCAAGCAGCAATGGGCACAGTTGAATTTCAGTTCGACATACCATCCGCAGACTGATGGTCAAATAGAGAGGATAAATCAGATCCTTGAAGATATGTTGAGATTGTGCGTTCTCAATTTGAAGACGAACTGGGACGCACATCTCGCATTGGCAGAGTTTGCCTAACAACAATAATCAGGTAAGTATTCAGATGGCCCCGTATGAGGCGTTATATGGACGAAAATGTCGGTTACCAATATGTTGGGACGAAATCGGTGAACGGCAAGTGCTCGAACCGGAACTTGTGGAACAGGCCATCGAGAAGGTCCGCTTGATTCGAAAAAGGCTTAAAGGTGCTCAAAGTCGGCATAAAAGTTATGCGAACGTACATCGACGACCCTTGGAATTTATTACGGGCGACTATGTCTTCTTGAAGGCACATCCATGCGTAGTGTAATGCAGTTTGGGATGAAGGAAAAGTTGAGCCCAAGATTCGTTGGACCCTTCGAGATCCTTGAGAAGGAAGCTTCAGTGGCTTATTGACTTGTACTACACGACGCCTTCCATGTGTCCCAACTACAGAAGTACGTGCATGATCCAAGCCACGTAGTGAACTACGATTAGTTGCAGCTGAGCGGTGAACTATCTTACACTGAAGAGCCTGTCCAAATTTTAGACAGAAAGGAGAAAGTTTTGCGGAATCGGATAGTGGCTTTGGTTAACGTATTGTGGCAGAATCATGCTGTCGAAGAGTCGACATGGGAACTTGAAGAGGAGATGAGGGTAAAATACCCTTCGATGTTTGATAATCATGAAGTAGGACTATTGTTTTAAGTTTTGAGGACGAAACTTTTTCTCAGTGGTATATTATGTAGTGCCCCGCTCCTAGCGGTTCACTATGTAAGGCTTGTGGCTTGATTGACTCGGTCGGAACCGAGTATTGGAAAAACTTACCGTCGACATCGGATCGATCACGGACAAATGCATAAGAACCTTTCCAACTAATGGATTGGTTTCTCTTGAAATGAGTCCAAGAGTTTTCTCTGGATATTTTGCTGCTGGTTTTGTTGCTTTGTTTTGATGGATGCTTTTTTGAATGATTTTCGATGATTTGATTTTTGTCCGTTTTTATTGATTTTTATAGCATTCATTCTTGAGAATTCTGAAAGAAAAGAACATAACGAGACGGAGTATTAACCAAACTTTTGGTGCCATTGCAGACGGACGTGCGACGGAAGGCTAAGGGCACAAGTGTTTCTCTCCCTCTCGACAATTCTCTAATTGGTGAGTATAGATTCTCTGTGGTGGTTTGTCCCTTCTCCGCTACTCCTTTATGCCAACTAAATAAATTATCTTGTTGCTATTCTACATCTGTTGATCGATCACATGATACTAATATCACAAGTCAATACCACTAAAGAAGCTAGAGATATGAATATTGAATTAATCGATTGCTGCTAATACTCCGCTAATGAATGAATTGTCACATGAACATTGAAATGATGCTTGTCCCTATAAACATTAAAATGTTGCGATGAAATGAACATTGAATGAAATGAATTGATTGTCACACCCCGCTTCTGTAGGAGCGGTCGTCCTCGCTAAAGCGTGATGTCGCACGAGCCTAAGTTGCGCTCTTGCAAGGCTAAGTCCAGAAACGGCCGATTTAAGCTAGGCAACGGAGTCGCACAGAGTGTCCCCATTTGTAGCAGAAGTGAATGAACACAAGTTGAAGGAAATTTCCAAACTCTTTATTAATATTCAAGAAACATTACAATCGACGCTATGCCGAGATTACAATTCTCTCAAGCTCTCTCTCGAAACATAAAAGACGTGCTAAGTGGCTTACAAGATGGAATGATACAGGACGATGTTCCGATACATTATGTCCTATATATGGTGCTACCGCTCCTTTGCAACGCTCCAAGGCTCCAGAGTTAGCTCCGCGCCTTATCACGTTTGAAGGAAAGCTCCGCACCCGACGACGTCTCCTGCACCCTGCAAGCAATCTGTGGGATTATCAGTACATTGTTATGCACTGGTGGAGAGTCTAGCTCGCCCACTCGCCATCATTACCAAACACGTTCAATTTACTTTTGTGCAACATCTATCATTCATTGTCTTACTAATCTTGCCTTCGGATCAATTTTATGGCATATTGCAAAACCTAGCTCGTATTACAGATATTAAATGTCGCATGGAAATACATGCACAACTTACCCATACTTATCGTCCGGTCTTCCCTGTCCAAAGTAAACCAAGTTAGCCAGCAATGATACGTAAAAAACTTAACGGATTTATATAGGCATTCAAGTGTGTCGATGGCGTGTTAATGCCTCAAAACTGTAAAGTATTCCAGTTATGTCATACTCGAAGAGTTTTGTTCCGACGTCCATGTTCACTCAACTATTCAATTGTTCAGTTAACTTAGATTACTTGTTTCAATGCAAGGACTTGTACGTGGATTGCCACCAGCAAGCCCACTTAATCTATATGTACCGGTCACTGGTATCACAAGCCATTTGGGCACTTCCTCTTGGTACCATGAGTCCCTATCGGCTGACTGGCTGGTGCACCTCCGATAGGCCATGGATACCCAGCTTACGCCCCTTGAATGATCAGGCCGCATTCAAACGTTACGTAGCCCCATTCGATCATTTCCTTGATCGTTGCCTTGGCATCCTCTTTTGTTCCTCCCCCATATACGTTGGGTTGTCCACTACCATTTCGTAATGTCTTGTCATTTTTAACATAACGGTTGTCTTTAAGTCATGGGTTGTCTTTGAGCCATAGTCGATTATCGATTAGGTTGGCGGCGGCATCCGTGCAGCGCGGGTAGCGAGTCCCGTTGCACGTCCCCGTCATACATATCGCTAATCTTTTCTTTCTTTCCTTTCTTTCATTCATTCATTCATGCATTCATCAATCTCCAATTCGTTCATTTATTCATTATGCAGGTCCCTGTACGGGAACCGCCTTGGCGACCCATCAGTCCCGAAGCCTTTCAATGTTGCTATACTCTACTCGGAACGACTATGTCGATAGTCTTTCCGTTTCATTGTTGTAAAACCATTCATTGCTTTATTGTTGAACGCATAAGGAACTTGAAATGTAAGCTTGTGTCTTGGCATGAGCGTGGAGTGCGGTACGAGAGTTCTTATGTTTTTCGAGTTCTTTTCCATGTTCTAAACAAGCATACAAGATGGGATTATTCCCTTAGCTATGTACGTTGAGTCATTTATTAGCATGCACGGTGTTATCGCCTAGCGATTCTAGCAATAGTGTCTGTATTATTAAGTGTCTAGGCTAAGCAAAGACAGGTTCATTGGAGCCACCCACCTTAGCGATGATCGTATTGGCCGAGCGATACTCCGAGCGCGTCTTTGAAAGTCTTAAGTCTAGATTCCTCTTGACGGGCCAATGTAAGTCTTGCATCAATTCTTCATCAGGTCGACGCAACTCTTCGAGTCGACGGCTCGTTTGAGTCGTCGTACTTGCCATTCTGAATCGGCGTTCCGCTAGGGAGGAGCGGGTCTTTACATTGATGCATGAGATGATGGATATGAAATGTTGGAAAATAAGCATGTTGTCTCTTTACCTTCAATATTACCATGCATTGTATGCTTATCGAGTCAGACACGCATTCGCATGGTCATGGACAACTTGTGCACAAGATTAGAGATAAATTTTCTCGAACGGTACTCGGGACGCCGGGACTGATTAGGCCTAGGAGGAAACATTAGCATGCTATGGAAGCACGGGTATTGTGAGGCACTCTTAGAGGATAACTACCTACTTTTAGTAGACATTGCAATACCTTGAAGTCCTATATGGCAAAATAGTCCATACAGTTAACAACGTCAGTAGCTATGTAGTCAGGATGCATGCTAATAATTATCTTATGCAGAGGCGGTAAGTATTATTATTATTATCTTGTATCTTATGCAGAAAGCTGGATTCGGTCGATGGAAAAGTAAACAGCTGCTTTCATATAATATCATGTTGCCTTATTATGAATTGTTGTAAATTGCTAGTCCCTAACAATCTTATGATTTCAAATGCTTGTCATAATAACAAATATCGGTTTAGCTGAGTGGGCCAATGGGGCTCACCAGCGCATTTTTATAATGTTCTGACCCTCCTCCACAGGTAACGGGGAAGGCTTGGGCGCACGTCGAAACTAAGATTTTTTAAGTTGTTATTTTCAAGTTTTTTTCAATAAAAGACGCACAAAGTATTGCGGAGTTTTCAAGATTGCTGTTTGGATTTTCAAATGTACTACAGGGATAAAATATATGGAATGAGAAGTTATTTTATGGCAGTCTCTCAGTTGTTTTCTTTTCATGAATAAATGTAGCCGAAATGGCATTTCAAAGAATACCGAGAAAAGTTGTATCTTGTTACAATTATCAATAAAATGAATATTTCTTCCTATTCTGCGTACTCAATATTTCTGCAACTGTGGCTTATTTTCAAATGTTTCAAAATGACACGAATATGCACGTTCTTGCCTTGTACAAGTGCAACACCAGACTTGTACGACATCACTTCCTAGCGAGGAGGAACGATTCGGCGTGAATCAAAGCGAGGACGAACAATTCCCCAAATCAGGACATGACAGTCAGGACTAGACATGTTCCTAACAGGAACAGTGATTACTCACCGCCAAATCTCACTATGATCATAGTCACGACCACCGTCCGAGATGGGAGGTTTTGTGAGTCTTCTAGGACTAACAACAACTGCTATGAATCTGTCCATGCGCAGGTTCAAGATACTTCAAGTTCTATGTTGTATTTAGTAATCAAGTGTAGTTAGCTTAGTCTATTTTTGAGCTACCTTTTCCCAATTCAGTTGTCATAGTTTCACCATGAGTTTCTTCTTTAGATATTGGTGCTTTTATAAAAAGGAAATTTTTTAAAAAATATATATCATAAAGAAAGTAATAAAAATAATAAGCTATATTAAATAATTAATTTATTAGCTCTTCGCCATGATCTATCATGTTATTCCATTACATTTTTTGTCAAAGATGTTGGGACCAGACCATAAGCCAAAAACTCTGAACCGTATGTCGAGACCAGCAATGTCGATACCGCGCTTTGACCCAACGTGTCTGAAACTGTCCGCAGCGGAAACTAGGCCAACCCACTTGAGATTACCCACCACCCGTCTAACAGGAATACCCAGCACAGATGAGAACACAGTATTTTCGGTGACCGTGTCACATGGACAAATCTCAATCTTCATAACCTCAAGTAAAATTATAAGATTGAATAAACAATATTGAATCATTTGTCCAAAGATTCAACCTTCTCACAAAACTCAAGTAGAAAGGGAAAGATTACAACTTGAAATCACTCACCCTGTCCGTAGCGATCTTCATGTACGAAGACGGCGACTCACCGCACAAATCTTCTCTTACTGCTATATTGGATAACGAGTCCTAAGAGCAAAGTACTGACTTTCTCTTAAAAAATTTTATGGACAAGCACCATGAATTTCCTCTTTTTGTGCTATGTCTATGCTGCCTCCCTTAACACATATAAATAGGTTAAGAAAACCTATTCATAGGAAACCTAAAATAGCCCACCATCTAATTTAGCCATCCACTAGCATCCAAAGGTATAAATTAGACCTGAACCACTTTCAGCCTTGACCGAACCGAGTTCCGGTCAGAAGAATCCCCAAAGTTTTGTTTGGAAAATACCCGACTTCGAATGAACTTGGCCAGGACCAAATTCTGGCCGAGTTTGGTCATGTCATCATCCCAGACTGTACTCAGCATTCTCCTCCACCAGTCTGATGAGAGATATTGACACCATTGCTCCTCAACTGGACTCCAAGCATGTCATCATGTGACAAAGTTCCTGCTCACCCTTGTCGTTGATATTCGATCCCCCAAGCTGCTATGCATCTTGTCGTCTCCAGCTCATCGACCACACGTCGATGCCAGCTGTTATGCGTAGCACCTTTTGAATAATCAGGATCTTGCAGATATTAATAACACGGCCAAGATCGAAGTCTATGACGATGAGTCTCGCCATAACTTTTGGCTACCTGTCTCGGACTTCTTTCCACCGGAATGTGCTACCGTTCCGACGAGCTTCTTCACCCTTGGCTGGCCAACCAAGCGGACGATGTTGTTCTTCCGAGATTCAAACTCTCAAATATAACTACTTTCGTGTTCGACACTGAAGCTAACCCATACATATGAATTCTCGAGCAGAACATCATGCACTGTACACGTCGTCGATGACCCACAGCTCTCCCTGAACTATTTAAATAGAAATGTGTGTCTCGGATTGAGTTTGTTGTACACCTTAATCTCCTCTCTGAGTTCGAATTGCTGAAACTAATATCATTTCATGAAGCTTTGGCAAACCACCCGTCACCAAAACCAGATTCTGGAACAACCCTCCTGGATACCGACCAGTTGTTATGAGACCGACAGGCTAACCCTCAATCTTTGACTCATTATCATTCGTCGTTTTGTCTCGACTAACCGAATCCTCTGTATCCCTCAAAACGTCTCAAAGATCCCCTAAAACAAGTTTTCGATGATCCACAAACTCCTTTCGAATACCCCTCTTTATCTGATATTTATAGTCTCCATGTACATCTCAGCGGCTTAAGCATGTACATACCACAACATATATCTCCTCAAGTTAGCTGTTAGGAACCCTTCATAAGCATCTAATCGTTGTACCCAAATATACCGCAACAGCCATCATCCGCCAACCTCCCTATCGAAATTAAGATATAGTGCAAACTCGGTACATGTCGCACCCCCTTGAAAACGAGCTTCTCATTAAGCTCCATTGTCAAGTGCACATCATCGATGCCCACAAATACAATTGTCTCCTTGTTGTCCATATTCACACGTTCAAACCTACCGCATCGGTATTCCGTAAATATCGTCCTTTATGGAGTGGCGTGATACGACGCCCTCACGTCCATGATCCAATCGTCGTCATGACACATGTCACAAGATTTCTTTATATCGGTTGCTGCGATGATGAGATCTCTCATAGCCATGAAATCTTTCTAATCATCCATGCCTTTAGTCTTCTCATTTTTTAGCTTCATGCAGTTCTTCTTAAAATTACCCATTCGCTACCGTAATAATAGCGCTCATTGCGGTCCACAGTCGCAAGATCCCGAGAACTCCTCTCGTTCTCGCCCATGACGTGAGTCTTTATTTTTCGTAAGAAGCAACTAGAGCGGACTCCTATGACAATTCAATAAACTGCTTATGTCGGACCTCCTAGTTCAACAAGCTGCTTTTGACTGTTTCTATCGTGACAACTACATCAGGCACATAATTGCTTAACGAAACCACCAACGTCTTCCAGCTTTCGGCAGAGAACTCAAAAGCAGAAGGGCCCGAAATCATCGTCAATCGCATATTCATTGCAAACAACTGATTGATGATACCCTGAACGTCGTTCAGATGTTGGGTCACCGAGGCACCCTTCGTATACTTCAAGTTTACGAGTTGGAGAATAAAAACGTCTTGTTGTCAGTCATCTTCCGTTAGTACAACGAATACAGCTACTCTTAAAGTGTTTTGCCGAACACTCCATAAAGACGTAATGAAATGCCAAATCGTCCAGCTATTGGCTGATGAATCCAATGGTCTTCTGATCCAATCGCTTCCAGTCATCAACAGACTTGTCCGATGGCTTGGCGCTGCCGCCCTCAAACAGATTATACAAATCTTCGCACCAGAGTAAATCCTACATTTTTTGCTTCCAAATCGCTCAGGTCCCCCTATGAGGGTGATTATACATGTATTCATCTGCTCCGTAGACATGGTTATACCTTTCCTCTCACGAACATGGGAGTTGTAGTACCGGACGTTGGTATTAGCGGAGCAAACATAAAGCTCTTATACCAGCTATTGGGACCAGACCAGAGAAAAAAAAAACTCTAAACATGATGTTGAGACCAGTAATGTCGATACCGTGCTCTGACCCAACGTGTCTAAAATTGACCACAGCGAAAACTACACCAACCCACTTGAGATAACCATTGACCCGTCAATACAAGCACATATGAGAACACAATATTTTCGATAATCGTATCACATGGACAAATCGTAATCTTTATAACCTCAAGTAAAATTACAAGATTGAATAAACAATGTTGAATCCTTTGCACAAATAATAAATCCCTCACCAAACTCAAGTAGAAAGAGAAAAACTACAACTTAAAATCGCTCACCTTATCGTAGCGATCTCCATGTACGAAGATGACAACTCCCGCGTAATTCTCTGCCTGCTATCTTGGATGGCTAGCCCTAAGAGCAAAGTACGGACTTTTCTTATATTTTTTGTGGACAAGCACCCTGAATATCCCTTTTTTGTGCTTTGCTTATGCCTTCACCCTCAACACATATAAATAGGTTGAAAAAATCTACTTTAGGTAACTAAAATAGACCCACCATTAAATCTGGCCGTCCACCAGCATCCAACGGTGCAAATTAGACCTGAACGACGTTCAGCCTCGACCGAACCGAACTCTGACAGAAGAGTCCCCAAAGTTTTGTTTGGAAAATATCCGAGTTCAGACCGAATTCTAGCCAAGTTCAGTCCTGTCATCCCAAACTGGACTTAGCAAAAGAAACAACCGAAGAAATGATTCAAATGTGCATCGAGAGAACACTATACAAATCAGGGGTATCTGAAAAATCAAGAAATATCAGTCTGATTTTGTAGTCCAATTCTAAGGCATATACACAGGTAGCATCATAATCCAAACTAACAAAAAAAAAAGAAAAAGAAAAGATTACTTATATAACTTGGAACAAACAACCACTTGCCCACATTACTATGTTAGTCTGTAAAATTATTATGAATATGAAATAAGATGGCAACATCAAAGCATCAAACAATCATCATATATATATATATATATATATATATATATATATATATATATATATATATATATTCAAAGCTCAAAAACACTAGTGGACATAGTTCATCTTGATTGGGTGGATCAGTTCCTTCCAACTATGATGAAGTTGAAAAATAATAATTATAAACAAATCAAGAAAAGTCAGAGGCATAGAACAGAACCCAGATGGGAAAGGGAATTATACCAAGTAAATAGTGAATCCCCGTTGCTGAACAAATGAAGAAGGGGTCCTTCTTCCTTTCTTTGTGAGCACAGCTGGAGCTGGTAAGAACAAAGAGAGAGAGAGAGAGAGAGAGAGAGAGGAGAAGGAAGGAGGAAGGAACTACCTGGGCCAAGCAGAAGATATCCAGCCGTCCATTCCCTCTTTGTACTAGACACGTAGTTACTGTTCACAATAATAAGAGAGAGATTTGAGATTGAGAGTTATTTATTATTTATGAACCAGAACCACCAAGGCCCCCACCAGTGCTGCCGGCGCAAGCAAGCATATGTGTGTACTTGTTACGACAAGTAGGGCGCATGGCTGGCTGTCCTCTTTCACCTCCACATAAATACTAGGCTTAATTGAACTTTGATATTTTCAACTATTTCAGTTTTTCAACTTAATATTCTAAAATTTTTTACTCAACAATTCGATACTTTCAACTATTTTAGTTTTTCAACTTAATATCTAAAGCAGAAAAAATCTCCAAAATACCCTTGGCTCCCTCTCTCCCTCTCCGACGATGCCCCCACCCCTCCCTCTCCGACGATGCCCCCCCTCTCTCTCTCCGGCGACGCCCCCCTCCCTCTCCGGCAATGCTCCTACCCCCTTCTCCGGCAGTCGATGCCTCCCCCCCTCCCCCTCCGGTGGTGCGCGAGGAGGGAGAACGGGTGGAGGTGCGAGCGGTCGTAGGAGGAAGGGGCGGGGGGGGGGGGGGGGGGGGGGGGGGGTGGTGCGGGTAGGTGTGAGCATTATTCGGTTTTGAACCGAAAATCGAACCGAACCGAATAAGAGATTCGGTTCGGTTTTTAAAAAAATCGGTTCGGTTTTTGGAAATACTAAATTTTCTTATTCGGTTTTGGTTTTGTGTTTCGGTTTAAAATTTAGTTTATATATATATATATATATATATATATATATATATATATATATATATATATATATATATAAGTATTAATTATATGTATATACTAAATATATATAGGTATATACTATAGGTGTGAAACCCGTAATTTTAATTAATTATTTTAGTGCTTCTTATCATTATAATTATAAATCATTTATTTAGGAAAATGGTATTTCTAGAATTTTTGTGTTTGGTCAAACCCGTAAAAATCTTATTTTTATATTTAATTGTATAATTAGTTGCTAAATTAATTATTATCATTTCTTTATGAAAAATCATATTTTAGAAAAATTATTTTTTCCGGGAATTTTGAGTTGGATCAGACCTGTCCCGAACCCACCTCGGACCCAAATTCGATTTTACAAAATAAAATAATTAAGTCCATCAATAAATTGTTATTCTATTTTTTATTTAAAGGAAAGATATCTATTTCTTTATAAACTTTCATTTATTCTCATTAGCACACTTTCTCTCAACCACAGAAAGGAAACTTTTCATTTCCTTCTCAACGCATGGCTGCCACCCTTCCTCTTCCGAGCGTTCACCCGACCCTTCCTTCTCGTAACTCCGGTGACTCCTCCGTTCATCTCCCGTAACCCCCATTCTCTTCTCCTATTTAAACCCTTCTCTACTTCTGTCACCCTCATTTTCCGTATTTCCCGTATTTTCTAGTATATCGTATTTTTACTCGTATCTGGATTTTTGGCATGTATTTTATTTTTCTCGACTTATGGAATTTCAGTATTTCTCGTATTTTGGGTTTTGACCTGGCTCGATTTTGTTGGGATGGTTCGGTTTGGTTCGGTTTTATGTGTTGGAACACCTTAGCCCTATGCTCCTCCTTCATTCCACCACAACCACCCTCATTAAAACCCACCTAACACTCTATCTCTTCATTCATAACCTCCATTAGTTTCTTCTTCTTCTTCCTCCACACAACTCCCCAACCTATAGGCAAGTGCATCTTGCCACTTCATGAAAACCATATTTTCTTGGTCCATTTGCTAGATTAGGACATGGAGATCAACATTAGAACTTGGGTTTTTTATGATTTGAAGCTCCCATTGTCATAGATCTAAGTTTTCCTATTTTCGGATTTTTGCATGGTTTGATCTATTTAAGTTGGTTTTCTATAAGTTTTGATATTTCCTGGTGGAAGAGCATTCTGTTTCACCCAAGTTAGAGCTTTGGAAATATGGATTTGGAGTTCGGATGACCAAGTTATGGTGTTTTGAAGCTTGGGTTCTTTCTTAGTGTTCTTGCTGCTTGGAGAAGACAGTGAGCAGTGTGCAGACCTTCTTAGCTCACGCACACTGAGCTACGCGCACTCTTTAGCGCTGCGTACGCAGACTTGACTACGCTTCCTGTTGGAAGCGTGTCTCCTTGAGCCTGCGTGACTTTCTCACGTACGCTGCCTTGAGTGAGCCTGCGTGACTTTTCACGCAGCTGCTTCCTGGAGCGTGCATGACTTTTCACGCAGCTGCTTCCTGAGCGTGCGTGACTTTTCACGCAGCTGCTCCCTTGAGCGTGCGTGACTTTCACGAACGCTGTTCCTTGAGTGTGCGTGACTTTTCACGTACGCTGCTTCCCGAGTGTGCGTGACTTTCACGTACACTGTGCCCCTTCAGCGTGCGTGACCTTTCACGAACGCAGTTCTCCTGCGTGCGTAACTTTCACGTACGCTGGCCCCCCTGCGTGCGTGTTTTATTGCGTATGCATTCCCCCTGCGTGCGTGCTTTTATGCGTACGCATCCCCCTGGCCCGTATTTTGATATTTTATTAGATATTTTATGCCCATTTTATATCCTTACGCCTTTTGTCATGAACTTGATTTTACTTAATATATTTGGAATGACTATTGCACATGGCTTGATATGACAAGAAACTTACATAACACGATAGTGGCCCGTGGTGGCGCACTCCTGACAAGTGCCCTGACATGATTTATCTTGATAACTTGATAGTGGCCATGGTGGCGCACTCCTGACCTGACATGACCTGATAACTTAGCTCGACCTGCCTTGACACCGTGGGTGGTTCTTTCTTGCTTGCTTGTTAAATCCACTTGTCCAGTCTCGCATCATGTCTAGGATGAGACTCCTGAGTACCACGGTCAGGAGTACCTACTAAAATGGATTAAGGTTAATAACTAGAATAACACATTAGTCATGAAGAGATGACACAGCTACAGGCAATCCCGTTACCTGGGCGCTCTTGGGATCTGTAGCCTGCCGTCGAGTAGGGCACATTTCCAGCGCACCGTCAAGTGTTGCACCCTCTAAGTCACCTAAGGGTACATTTGTCTTCTGGGCGATGTACCCACCTGAATTCAACACCTAATTTTCGACCTGGGTAGCTTGGATGGTCTGCAGGGCTTGTGGCTGTGGAACAATCTCACTGCATCTTGTTAGTAATTAGGTTTGTGATAACCCTAGTTAGTTAAAGTAGTAAGCCGTAGGATCTACTTGGCCGTGATTGATTGAATGAGGTATAACCAGTCTAGTCATGTCTTGATCCCATGCAAGATTGCTTCCTGTCTTGATTACTTACATTACTTATCTTGCCGATAAACGATGGGGAACCAAGCTCTGTTCAGATAAAGGGTTACAACCCCGGTCCTTGTTTGGTTTACGGGTTGTAATCGGGCTATCGAAATAGTTCCATGGTTATCTCGTCGTATATCATCCTGACATGTTTTCATAAATTATAGTTTAGTATTATATTTTCTTGTGCTGATTGCTGGCTTTTGTTCTTATTTCGTGGCCCCCTTGTGGCACTTGCTCTTTCTGGGGTTGACCCAGCTGGTTTTGTGTGGCCAGATTTCGGAGCAGCTCCCGAGGATCTACCAAGCTTCCAGCCCAATGGTGACAAGTAGACGGAACCCAGGCCAAGAGTGGGTTTTTCTTTTTGTCTTGCCTACTTTATTGTAAAAATATTCTTTTGAGGCGTTTAGCCGACGAGCACCTGTTAGCTCGAAGCACTTTTACTTATTGTCTACCTACGGGCTGTAAACATGATTGACAAATCCTAGGGTTGATCATGTATGACTAAACTCTTGCTAGTCCTAACATTTTGTAACGACTAGCTTCATGATCAGCTGAATATGTAATATCTGGGACGCCTTTTATTGTATATTTAATGATCATACATCTTGCGACTTTATTTACTTGTGGTGATTGAGACACTAGGCTTGTTCATGACCATAAGAGACTGTTGGCTTGTAGAAAACCCTCACATATCTAGACAGCCGTGACCGTATATCGAGGTAGTTTCCATCTCAATATACGTAGCTGGCTATGTCTGCCCCCGCTCTCCAGTATTCTGGTTCTGGGGCGTGACATGGTTTAAGTGGTGGCCCATGCAGGTCTTGTAAATAAAGATGTGTGGGGATTTACCAGATAGATGTCTCAATCAGTACTCATCCTTGATCTTTGTTCGTATCCTCTGAATTCCTGGATTCTTGTCCTGATCCTGTGCTTATATCGTTGATCTGTCCTGGTCCTTTCTTTATTGTTCCCTGTGTCGTCTTCTTCAGCGGCACTGTACCTGGTCCTACCGATCGACGAGGTGGTGCACTTTCCGTGGATCAACAGCAACCTGGAGATCAAGCCCAGTATTCCGGAGTCGCCTCCAGAGTGATACCTACTGGAGGAGAGTCACCAGTTCGGCCCGTCCAGCCCGCAGAGCCAGATGATGGTACCTTAGTGGGCCTCATCAGAACCTTGATAGCTTCCCAAGATCGTCGAAGCGACGCCCTGCACCAGACAGTTCAAGATGCTTTGACCCGAGGCGGACATCCAGGGAACCAGGCGGCTAACAACTTCAAGCGCTTGAACCCTCCTTTCTTCGACGGCAGCGAGGATGCGATTGTCGCGGATGCATGGCTTCAGGATACCGAGGTGGTTCTGGAAGCAGCCAGGACACCCAAGAATGAGAAGGTGGGGGTGATACGCCTATAGTTGTTGGACTTAGCTCGCAGTTGGTGGACAGCGCAAGCCATGGGATTAGTGGCGCCCATTGCTTGGGCAGTGTTTAGAGAGAGATTCCAGACGAAGTACTTTGATGCTGTGGCTTGGTACGACCTGCAGACCAGATTTACCAACTTGAAGCAAGGAGGCAGGACGGTCGACAGTTATGCATCGGAGTTTTCTAGGCTCAGTAGGTTTGCCCCACCTTGGTGGCGACCGAGTATGATCGAGCCCAGCGATTCCAGCGGGGGCTGCATTTGGAGATCTTGTTGGCGGTTGAGCAGTTCGAGCACCAGACGTTCGATGCAGTCTTGAGAGCAGCTAGGAGGCATGAGTATACCTCCCAGAGGATTGTGGATAGGACCGGAGGTAGGAAGCAGTCCCATAGCCAGATGCAGCAATCATCAGCTCCAACCCCGGCAGCTAAGGGATTGACTATTGGAACTCCGAGGCGGGCGGCCTCAGTAACGTCGGTTCAGCATTCGACCCCGACGTACCCGCAGCAGCAGAAGCAGACTTTCGCGATAGGATGTTCTCATTACGGGAAGCCAGGGCATGTGGTGGCAGATTGTCGCAGGGCGTAAGGATTGTGCCTGGCTTGTGGAGCAGCAGATCATAGGATAGGGGCTTGCCCGAATAGAGGTGGTTCGTCAGCATCCAACCCTTCTAGCTCTTCGGTGAGAGGACCTGCCCCAGCACCAGTTCAGCAGCAGTATCAGTCTTCGAGGCCCTTGCCGCCTCAGTCTCAGGCATTCCAGCAACAGCACCCCCAGCAGTATGCACAAGCCCAAGCTCAGACCCAGAATAGGCAGAGAGGTTTCCAGCAGAGGGGACCAGCAGCCAGAGGACAAGGTCAGGCCATGATGATGGCTATGGAAGAAGAAGTTGTACCAGGTGAGGTAGTGGCATGTACTATTCTCGTCAACTCCTTTCCAGCTTCGGTATTATTTGATTCTGGTGCATCGCATTCATTTATGTCTGCACGATTCACGACACGGATAGGATTGGAGCCCGAGTCATTATCAGTGAGGCTCAATATACTTACTGGTAATGGTCTTGTGGGAGTAGATCGAGTGTTTTTCTCGTGTCGGATCGTAGTTAGCGGTAGGGAGTTTCCCGCTAGATTCATAGAGTTTCTTATGGCAGACTATGATGTAGTCCTAGGCATGGATTGGTTGAGGAACCAGTATGCTAGGATAGACTGCCATATTGGTAGAGTTGTTTTCAGCATTCCAGGCGAGCCAGAGTTTTCGTTTTCCAGAGGAGCAGTGGAGCCATCTTCCCCAGCATTGCGGATGGCAGTAGCAGCAGTGCAGTTACCCCGGATAGTTGAAGAGTTTCCAGATGTCTTTCCAGAGGAGCTTCCAGGGATACCGCCAGAACGGAAGATTGAGTTTACTATAGACTTGATTCCCGGGACAGCACCAGTATCAGAGCGAGTCTACAGAATGGCGCCTTCAGAGTTGGAGATTTTATACAAGATGATTGAAGAACTGAGGACCAAGGGATTCATCCATGCAAATGGATCGCCTTGGGGAGCCCCGATGCTTCTTGTGAAAAAGAAGGATGGTACGTCCAGGCTATGTGTAGATTATCGTACCTTGAATTCGGTGACAATCAAGAACAGATACCCTCTTCCGAGGATAGATGATTTGTTTGATCAGCTCAGAGGGGCTTCAGTGTTCTCGAAGATCGACTTGCGGTCAGGATAGCACCAGATCAGAGTCAGAGAGCAGGACATCCCGAAGATAGCATTCAGATCAAGGTATGGACATTGGGAGTTCCTTGTTATGCCCTTTGGAGCGACCAATGTGCCGGCCGTATTCATGGATCTCATGAATCGCATTTTCATGCCTTAGTTGGATCAGTTCGTGATCGTGTTCCTAGATGACATCCTGGTTTACAGCAAGAGTGAAGCAGAGCATGAGCAGCATCTCAGAGTCGTCCTTCAGACGCTTCGGGAGCATCAGTTGTACGCCAAGTTCAGTAAATGCGAGTTCTGGCTCGATCGTATTTCGTACTTAGGTCACATCATTACCCGAGGAGGAGTGGAAGTGGATCCCCAGAAGATTGTGCCTATCGAGTCGTGGCCGGTACCCAGCTCAGTGGCAGAGGTTCGCAGCTTCCTTGGATTGGCCGACTACTACCGGCGGTTCGTTTTAAATTTCGCAAGGATTTCAGCGCCGATGACCCAGTTAACCCGCAAGGATGTGACGTTTGTTTGGACAGCAGAGTGTCAGGAATCATTTAAAAAGTTGAAGCGAGGTTTGATAACGGCTCCCATTCTCACCCTTCCAGATGGGACCGGAGGATTCACAGTTTATTGCGACGCTTCAGACAGAGGATTGGGGTGTGTCTTAATGCAGCATGGGAAGGTAATATCTTATGCGTCACGCCAACTTCATGATCATGAGAAGAATTACCCGACCCACGACTTGGAATTGGCGGCGGTAGTGTTTGCTTTGAAGTTGTGGAGACACTACTTGTACGAAAATAGAGTAGAGATCTTTACTGATCATAAGAGCCTGAAGTATGTTTTCACCCAGAAGGACCTTAATATGCGGCAAAGAAGATGGCTAGAGCTACTAGTGGACTATGATGTGGATTTACAATATCATCCCGGAAAGGCCAACGTTGTAGCAGATGCATTGAGCAGGAGAGCCGGAGTTTATCTCCTGACGGCGCAACCAAAACTATTGGCAGATCTTCAGAAGATGGGAATTGAAGTGGTTCTTCCAACCAGTGTGGCATTGATGGCCAGTCTACAGGTTCAGTCCAGCATAGTTGAGAGAATTCGGGTGGCGCAGTCGACAGATTCCAAGATCCAGCGACTCAGAGCAGAGTGTGAAGCAGGAAGAATGCCAGAGTTATATATCCATGAAGACGGTACACTTCGGCACGGCACTCGTCTTTATGTACCCAGTGGAGATATCAGACAGGAAGTCATGGCAGAAGCCCACAGTTCACAATATTCTATTCACCCGGGTAGTACAAAGATGTACCGTGATATTCGTCAGCATTTTTGGTGGAATGGCATGAAGAAGGAGATAGACCGGTTTGTCTCTCGGTGTTTGGTTTGCCAACAGGTTAAAGCTGAACATCAGAGGCCCGTTGGACTTCTTCAACCCTTACCGATCCCAGAATGGAAATGGGAGCATATAACCATGGATTTCGTGACCGGATTGCCCAGATCTCCGGCCGGCAGAGATGCTATTTGGGTAATTGTGGATAGGCTTACCAAGGTGGCCCACTTTCTCCCATTCAGAGTTGGGCAGTCGACGGCTCAGTTAGCAGAGATGTATCTCAGGCAGATCGTCAGGCTTCACGGGGTGCCAGTCAGCATCACCTCGGACAGGGATTCAAGATTCACATCACACTTTTGGCGCAGCTTGCAGAAGAGTTTGGGGACTCGCCTTCAGTTCACCTCAACTTATCACCCGCAGACGGATGGTCAATCAGAGAGCACAATCCAGACCCTTGAAGATATCTTGAGATCCTGTACCCTTGACTTCGGTGGTTCATGAGAGAATCATCTGCACCTGGTGGAATTCTCGTACAACAACAGTTATCAGGCCAGTATCCAGGTGGCACCCTTCGAGGCTCTCTATGGCAGGAAGTGCAGATCTCCGCTAGCATGGGACGATGTCGGGGAGAGGTAGATGCTCGGACCCGAATTGATTTCCCAGACGGTTGAAGTGGTCAGGAAGGTCAGTGATCACCTTCGAGTTGCCCAGGACCGCCAGTGCCATTGGGCCGATGCTCATCGGCGTCCCTTAGAATTTGCTGTCGGCGACCATGTATTCCTTAGGATCTCGTCTAACCGCGGCGTCATTCGCTTTGGCGTGCGGGGAAAGCTTAGTCCTAGGTATATAGGGTCGTTCGATATTCTAGAGCGAGTAGGAGATGTATCCTATCGTCTCGCTCTTCCTCCGTCGCTAAGTGAGGTACATGATGTATTCTATGTATCCCAATTATGACGATATATTCCAGACCCGAGCCACATCCTAGACCATTCTGAATTGGTTGTTGGTACCAACCTTTCGTATAAGGAGAGGCCCGTGTCTATTTTGGACCGGAGGGAAAAGATACTCAAGAACAAGACAATTAAATTAGTCCGTGTTGCTTGGGGTCATCACTCTCTGGGTGAGTCAACGTGGGAGCGTGAGGACGACATCCGATCGCGATATCCCTACCTGGTTGACTCGTGAGGTATAATGTCTTTCTTATGCCTTACATTTTCCCTTTCTTGCTTGCATTGTATGATTGTATGATTGAACTGCTTAGTGTAACTTGCCTGTGCTTAGTGTAGCTTGTCGTGGCAATCTCTAGCTCCTTGATTAAATTCCGAGGACGAAATTCTTTTAAGGTGGGTAGAGTTGTCACCCTCATTTCCCGTATTTCCTATATTTTCTAGTATATCGTATTTTTACTCGTATCTGGATTTTTGGCATGTATTTTATTTTTTTCGACTTATGGAATTTTGGTATTTCTCGTATTTTAGGTTTTGACCTGGCTCGGTTTTGTTGGGATGGTTCGGTTTTATGTGTTGGAACACCTTAGCCCTATGCTCCCCCTTCATTCCACCACAACCACCCTCATTAAAACCCACCTAACACTCTCTCTCTTCATTCATAACCTCCATTAATTTCTTCTTCTTCTTCTTCCTCCACACAACTCCCCAACCTATAGGCAAGTGCATCTTGCCACTTCATGAGAACCATATTTTTTTGGTCCATTTGCTAGATTAGGACATGGAGATCAACATTAGAACTTGGGTTTTTGTGATTTGAAGCTCCCATTGTCATAGATCTAAGTTTTCCTATTTTTGGATTTTTGCATGGTTTGATCTATTTAAGTTGGTTTTCTATGAGTTTTGATGTTTCCTGGTGGAAGAGCATTCTGTTTCACCCAAGTTAGAGCTTTGGAAATCTGGATTTGGAGTTCGGATGGCCAAGTTATGGTGTTTTGAAGCTTGGGTTCTTTCTTAGTGTTCTTGCTGTTTAGAGAAGACAGTGAGCAGTGTGCAGAGCTTCTTAGCTCACGCACACTGAGCTACGCGCGCTCTTTAGTGCTGCGTACGCAGACTTGAGTACGCTTCCTGTTGGAAGCGTATCTCCTTGAGCCTGCGTGACTTTCTTACGTACGCTGCCTTGAGTGAGCCTGCATGACTTTACACGCAGCTACTTCCTGGAGCTTGCGTGACTTTTCACGCAGCTGCTTCCTGAGCGTGCGTGACTTTTCACGCAGCTGCTCCCTTGAGCGTGCGTGACTTTCACGAACGCTGCTCCTTGAGTGTGCATGACTTTTCACGTACGCTGCTTCCCGAGTGTGCGTGACTTTTACGTACACTGTGCCCCTTCAGCGTGCGTGACCTTTCACGAACGCAGTTCTCCTGCGTGCGTGACTTTTACGTACGCTGCCCCCCCTGCGTGCGTGTTTTATTGCGTATGCATTCCTCCTGCGTGCGTGCTTTTATGCGTACGCATCCCCCTGGCCCGTATTTTGATATTTTATTAGATATTTTATGCCCATTTTATATCCTTACACCTTTTGTCATGAACTTGATTTTACTTAATATATTTGGAATAACTATTGCACATGGCTTGATATGACAAGGAACTTACATAACACGATAGTGGCCCGTGGTGGCGCACTCCTGACAAGTGCCCTGACATGATTTATCTTGATAACTTCATAGTGGCCATGGTGGCGCACTCCTGACCTGACATGACCTGATAACTTAGCTCGACCTGCCTTGACACCGTGGGTGGTTCTTTCTTGCTTGCTTGTTAAATCCACTTGTCCAGTCTCGCATCATGTCTAGGATGGGACTCCTGAGTACCACGGTCAGGAGTACCTACTAAAATGGATTAAGGTTAATAACTAGAATAACACATTAGTCATGAAGAGATGACACAGCTACAGGCAATCCCGTTACCTGGGCGCTCTTGGGATCTGTAGCCTGCCGTCGAGTAGGGCACATTTCCAGCACACCGTCGAGTGTTGCACCCTCTAAGTCACCTAAGGGTACATTTGTCTTCTGGACGATGTACCCACCTGAATTCAACCCCTAATTTTCGACCTGGGTAGCCTGGATGGTCTGCAGGGCTTGTGGCTGTGGAACAATCTCACTGCATCTTGTTAGTAATTAGGTCTGTGATAACCCTAGTTAGTTAAAGTAGTAAGCCGTAGGATCTACTTGGCCGTGATTGATTGAATGAGGTATAACTAGTCTAGTCTTGTCTTGATCCCATGCAAGATTGCTTCCTGTTTTGATTACTTATATTACTTATCTTGTCGATAAACGGTGGGGAACCAAGCTCTGTTCAGATGAAGGGTTATAACCCCGGTCCTTGTTTGGTTTACGGGTTGTAACCGGGCTATCGGAATAGTTCCATGGTTATCTCGTCGTATATCATCCTGACATGTTTTCATAAATTATAGTTTAGTATTATATTTTTTTGTGCTGATTGCTGGCTTTTGTTCTTATTTCGTGGCCCCCTTGTGGCACTTGCTCTTTCTGGGGTTGACCCAGCTGGTTTTGTGTGGCCAGATTTCGGTGCAGCTTTCGAGGATCTACCAAGCTTCCAGCCCAATGGTGACAACTAGATGGAACCCGGGCCAAGAGTGGGTTTTTCTTTTTGTCTTGCCCACTTTATTGTAAAAATATTCTTTTGAGGCGTTTAGCCGACGAGCACCTGTTAGCTCGAAGCACTTTTACTTACTGTCTGCCGACGGGCTGTAAACATGATTGACAAATCCTAGGGTTGATCATATATGACTAAACTCTTGCTAGTCCTAACATTTTGTAACGACTAGCTTCATGATCAGCTGAATATGTAATATCTGGGACGCCTTTTATTGTATATTTAATGATCATACATCTTGCGACTTTATTTACTTGTGGTGATTGAGACACTAGACTTGTTCATGACCATAAGAGACTGTTGGCTTGTAGAAAACCCTCACATATCTAGACAGCCGTGATCGTATATCGAGGTGGTTTCCATCTCAATATACGTAGCTGGCTATGTCTGCCCCCGCTCTCCAGTATTCTGGTTCTGGGGCGTGACAACTTCTCCACTCTCCATCCCTCTCCCTCATCACCACTCCCAAATCCCTAACCCCTAAATTTCTTTCCGACGACCCTTCCCGCGCCCCGATCCGCGCCCACAGCCTCCTCCCGGCCGATCCCTGCCCGGCGCCACCCTTCCGAGGCCGACGCCCCACCGGCGACCAGCCCCGGCTATCGTTTCCCCACGGCCGTGCGCACCAGCCGACCCGGGCGGCCTTTCCGTCCTCCGGTGCTACTCCGCGGTACCCCGTCGCTGTCATTTCTGAGCTCGTGTGTTGTACACGCAGCCGTACTCCGGCGAGGCGCTGACCCGAACCCGAGACGCTGTCCATGTGTTCTTTTTCTCTAATATTCACCTGAGAGCTCTAGTCGAGCAACCCAAGGTATAATTTCTTTGTCCCGTTCCATTTTCGGTATTGTTGATGATGAATTTGGTCCCCGATTTCGTTCCAGGAATTCGGATTCGGTACGTTTCGATTTCGAAATTTTCGGAATCATGTTCCGTGATGTTGTTTTCCTTTGATTTTCATATAATTTCTAAATTCGGAATTTTCGAACATTTGTTGGATAGGTTGTGAGATTTTTTGGTATCTTTAGTTAGTAATGTTAGAGCTTCTGTTTTTCGATGTTCATCTCGGGTTTTTCGATTTTCAATTCGGATTTTTCGAATGTTCTTCAGAAGCATATTTTGTGGATTGGATATTATATTAATATTTTGGTGGAATAGAATTTATGGGTCTTTTCCTGGTTTGGAATATTTGTTGGAATTGTTGGAGCATTTTTCCAGTTTTGGGTTGTCCCAAATACAGAGGAGATGCTGTCCAAATTTTTAAAAAATTTATATAAACTTCAAATCGGTTTTCGGAAATAATTTATTAATTGGATTTTGGACGACGACCGTACCGGTCCATGGGCCCTTAGCGAAATGCAAACGAAACCGGTTTTACCCGGACGTTGAGGCATTAGCTATTTTGACGATTGGACCAAAGTCTGAGACTCGAAATTAATTTAATTACTAGTTTTATTTTATGATTAATTTGTATGATAATTTTTAGAAACTAACAAATGTTTTTCTTCTTATTTCAATTTATGTAAAAAAAAGTATGTAAAGGGCATAAGCCCAGTTTTATTACTTTCTGTGGTTTTGTAATAAGTTTGTGCAGTTTTTATTCTTTTCTGGTTTGTGGTTGACGTAAACACGTAAAAATAGTAAAATAATTATTTTATAGAAAATCAATATTATTCTCTCTCATTAAATAAATTAGGAAAATTTTAAGTTTATTATTTAAACAAATTTCACGTTTTTTTCATTTAAAGAACATATTATTTTTAAATATAATATAATGAAATACAAAGTTTTGCCAAATAATTGGAAAATACGATTTTTTCCAATAAAAGTTAAATTGACTTTTCTTCGTAAGATAGTAACTCACCTCGGTAAGCGTTCTAAGTAGAGTTGTAAATAACCTAAAATTTGATTAGGACAAATACTAGAGATTGTAACTAGCACACCTAGATATGGATTGAATATTGGTGCTAAGGCAGAAATTCTCAATTGTAGGGTTTCGAGGATTGTACTAGCATCATCCCAGAACCAACATCGAATCCAGTTATAATTAAGACAAGTACAATTTGTGTTAGTTTACCAATTATTTAATAATTATTTTATTGCAAGTTTAAACTACGATGCAACACGGAACTCTCTCTGAGAGCATTAACTGATTGACTGTTGAGTACTGGGGGAGTAGTGTAATGAGTATGACCACATACAAAGTAGTATACTGACTGTGTTAGCTTACCCCTCATACCCATATCGTATCAATATGATACAACTGTACAACCCAATCCGATCATATTCATTGCATATTCACATCACAATGTTTTAACTGCTGGAGAACTATTTGTTTCAAATATTTTAAAAGTGCATAACTCTATTATTATTTCAATTGTTGGATTATCATAAATTGTATTTTGCTCCCTCCTGACTGGAGACCAACATTTTTAGGTGATTGCGTCGTCAAAGATCTGATGTCTAACTCTGGTCCTGCAGAACTTGGAACCCCAGAATCTTAAGAGCCGGATTAGTATTTATTTTTCTTTTGGAAACAAGTGTAATAATTGAATGTTGTATTAATGTCTATTGTATTTTAGGCTTTTCAAATTGAATAAAATATTTTTATATTTCGTTAGAATTTTATCTGCATGTATTTCACTGCTTGATACAGCTTACTGCCGTCGTCTCAACAACGGTGCAGGCTGGGCATGATCCGATTCGACCCAAGAAATTGGTACCAGGTCGTGACATATTTTTAGTGGTGGCACATGCAGGTCAGATCTGTGAATTGGTCTAGTCAACTTAGTCTAGACCATCGCGCAGTTCTGAAACTTGACCTAAGGATAAGTTGAGACTTTAGGAAAAATAGACTTTAGAAACAAGTAGAACACTTAGATGATATACACCATGTTACATTATAGGGCCAAAAATTATTTACTTAAAATCTATTTTTGCCTGCTTATAGATTCGTAGGATACTTTGTTTGTGTTTGTACCTAAACCTTATCTAGATTAAGTTGATTGTACCTTTGAGTGTTCCATGACTTTCGAGATTATTTCTCTACCATAATTTTCAGGTTCTAGTCTACCTTAGGATTCATATTCTTTTTTAGAATAAGACTGAATTCTTTGGTATTCTTCTTCTTTATCAAACTTAAATTTCGAATTCTTCATTACTTCTCTACCTTTAATTGAAATCTTGATTCATTCGCTATGTAGAATTTCGAATTCTCTTAGCAACCCTGATAAATTCTTATCTACCCAATATATATCTACAACCATTATCCAACCTTTTGCTTTGATCTCCTTTCCAATTGACTAACTTTCTCGGAATCAATCCTGAATCAAAATTCTTCTGGGATCATTTAAACCTCAAGGTCAATTATTACCAGAAGAATTAGTTTAGTTCATGATTCTCTTAAAGGGTTATTTTTAATTTCAATATTGATTGTTATCTCCTGAGTTATTCCAAAGACCGAGAATATTCTCATATGTTGACTTCCTCCACTCATCTAAAAAAAAAACCATACTCTCTGTGTAATTTCTTGATCAAATCAAGGCCTAGAAAGCTTCTATAATCATGAAGCAGGAACGGTCAGAAAATTGATCACATTTTTAATCCATTCTATTGTTAAATTTCCTTAAGTCAAGGAGATTTTTAGCTGTCCCAAAGCTATTTAATTTCTTGGCATTACTAGACAATTTCAATTTGATTTTCTTGAATCAATGAGACTTACCTTCTCTCAAAATTTCAACTTTCCTTAGTTATGAAATTATTCTTCTCAAAATATTTTTGTATTTCCTGAGTGATTTGTCAAAAATATTATCATTGGTTTTTCTTACTTAATCTGAAGCGGTGATGCTTCTATCTTATCTAGTGTTTGACTCAATTATTCAAATCAAGGTTGATCGTTTCATCTTTGAAATCGGAGAACATATACTCCTCTTGATTTTTAGCCCCAGTCTCTTAATCTCAAACACATATTTTGATAAATTCCTTGATCTCAGAAGAACAGTCATCTACATTTTCTATCATGTTTAGAACTTTAAACTCGTTATGGTTATTTAAATTATACCTCGATGTTTATTCATGATTTTGATCACAACAAAATATTCTAAACTCTATCTTGAAGATTCTAAACATGTTTACAATTTTATCTTAATATTTAGCAATCATGCCTCGAATCTGATTTTATCTTATGAAGTAAACCTAGAACATTTTATAGCTTGGATTTTTAGAGTGCATGATATATATGAGTTAAAATGTACAATGGTGATTAGTATCGAGGAAAGTTTGTGAATAGTTTGACATTGAAGATTAAAGGATGTCAATGTTAGGCATAGAAATGCACTTTAGAAAGGTGCATGGTGAATTAACTATAAAGGATAATCGAGAAAAAAAAATTGAGAAGATTGCACCCGATAATATGAACTTGAGTTTAGTGAAAATTAGTAAAGGAAAAGATCTTATTTGATTAATAATATCATATGCATCTTAGAATTAAATTTTATATTGACTTTGAAGAGTTGACACTTTTGATTTTAAGGAGAACAATTTTTGTAATGATAAGCCACAAGGAGTTTTGATTAAATATTTTCGAAGATGTAATTGATTGAATATAAAATCTACCAGTTGAGGGAAGAATATCATGTCAAGTAGAAATTGAAAGATTAGAGGATTTAAATAAATTTTGGTGATGTGGCTTCGAGTTTTAAATTAGTTGTCTCTAGATATGAGATATATATGAAACATTATGATTTCAGTTTTGAAAGTAAATTTTTGATTTAAGGATCCAATTTAAAGGATATCAAAGTTTTTGAAGTACGATTTTTTTTTATTTACAAATTTTCCTCATTTATTTTATGTAGGAATTTGATTTGTGAAATGACAGTAAGTTTTTTTGATATATTCGTTTGTCGAATTATTTAAAAACTTATGGTATTTTTTTAAAACTATTTTATAGATCCTCGCGGCAGGATAATTATATTGAGATGATCATCTTGTGCTTTATTAAAGGAGAGAGAGTAGCCATAATTAAATTTAAATCTTTGAGAAGGTTGTGTTTGAATCTTTTGATGTATGAATTTGGATTTTGAAATAGAGATGGATGAACGTTAGGTTAAAGAGGAAATCAAATCTGTGGAAGTTCTATAAATTCTTGGAGACGAGCATTACGTGACCAAGATTGAATTTTGACTTTTGAGGAAATTATTTTGAATGAGGATAAAAACTTATTCATCGAATTAACATTAGTAAAAAAAAAATTGTGGATTAGCAATAAAGATTTTGATCTTATGATTTGATTTCTTACTAGAATTGGAATTGATGGGCAAAATTTTAATTTTGATATTTTCTAAGGTGAAAAGTGGAAGCTTTGTAGGATTAAAATTTAAGGATAGAATTTATTTAAATAAAAGAGTTGAAGAATTGATATGGCACATTGACGATTTTGTAAAATCACAAGTTTTGAGGGATGTAGTATGATTGAATTTGATTTTTAGAAGATTATCATTATATTACAAGATATAAATTTAAAGGTTGTATTTGAAGATTGAAAATTAAAGTTTGTTTGGAGCATTGAATTTAAATTTAACGTTTAAGGATTGGATTTGATTCAAAAAAGAAATTAAAATTTTGCGGAAAACCAAATTTCGAGGAGTTGAGGATATTGGTGATTTTGGAATTTGGCATAAATAGTTATTATTTATTATTTGAGTTGAAAAAAATAGAGAATATGATCTGTGGATTATTGTTCAAATTCGAATTTCGAGGATGAGCTTTGAAATGTTAATCAAGAAATATAAATTGGTTGGGTTTGATACGATATGTGATTGAACTAAAATTTTAGTGATGTGACTCATTAAATTTTAGAATTTACTAGTAGAGGTTAAAGGCTTAAATTTCGAGGACGAAATTTTCTAAGGAGGGAAGGTTGTGAAACCCGTAATTTTAATTAATTATTTTAGTGCTTCTTATTATTATAATTATAAATCATTTATTTAGGAAAATGGTATTTCTGGATTTTTTGTGTTTGGTCAAACCCGTAAAAATCTTATTTTTATATTTAATTGTATAATTAGTTGCTATATTAATTATTATCATTTCTTTATGAAAAATCATATTTTAGAAAAAAATTATTTTTCCTGGAATTTTGAGTTGGATCAGACCCGTCCCGAACCTATCTTGAACCCAAATTCGGTTTTACAAAATAAAATCATTAAGTCCATCAATAAATTGTTATTCTATTTTTTTATTTAAAGGAAAGATATCTATTTCTTTATAAACTTTCATTTATTCTCATTAGCACACTTTCTATCATCCAGAGAAAGGAAACTTTTCATTTCCTTCTCAACGCATGGCTGCCACCCTTCCTCTTCCGAGCGTTCACCCGACCCTTCCTTCTCGTAACTCTGGTGACTCTTCCGTTCATCTCCCGTAACCCCCATTCTCTTCTCCTATTTAAACCCTTCTCTATTTCTCCACTCTCCATCCCTCTCCCTCATCACCACTCCCAAATCCCTAACCCCCAAATTTCTTTCCGGCGACCCTTTCCGCGCCCCGATCCGTGCCCGCAGCCTCCTCCCGGCCGACCCCTGCCCGGCGCCACCCTCCCGAGGCCGACGCCCCACCGGCGACCAGCCACGGCCGTCGTTTCCCCGCGGCCGTGCGCACCAGCCGACCCGGGCGGCCTTTCCGTCCTCCGGTGCTACTATGCGGTACCCCGCCGCTGTCATTTCCGAGCTCGTGTGCTGTACACGCAGCCGTACCCCGGCGAGGCGCTGACCTGAACCCGAGATGCTGTCCATGTGTTCTTTTTCTCTAATATTCACCTGCGAGATCTAGCCGAGCAACTCAAGGTATAATTCCTTTGTCCCGTTCCATTTTCGGTATTGTTGATGATGAATTTGGTCCCCGATGCCGTTCCAGGAATTCGGATTCGGTATGTTTCGATTTCGGAATTTTCGGAATCATGTTCTGTGATGTTGTTTTCCTTTGATTTTCATATAATTTTTAAATTCGGAATTTCCGAACATTTGTTGGATAGGTTATGAGATTTTTTGGTATCTTTAGTTAGTAATGTTAGAGCTTCTGTTTTCCGAGGTTCATCTCGGGTTTTCCGATTTTCAATTCGGGTTTTCGAATGTTCTTCAGAAGCATATTTTGTGGATTGGATATTATATTAATATTATGGTGGAATAGAATTTATGGGTCTTTCCCTGGTTTGGGATATTTGTTGGAATTGTTGGAGCATTTTTCCAGTTTTGGGTTGTCCCAAATACAGAGGAGATGCTGTCCAAATTTTTATAAAATTTATATAAACTTCAAATCGGTTTTCGGAAATAATTTATTAATTGGATTTTGGGCGACGACCGTACCGGTCCATGGGCCCTTAACGAAATGCAAACGAAACCGGTTTTACTCGGACGTTGAGGCATTAGCTATTTTGACGATTTGACCAAAGTCTGAGACTCGAAATTAATTTAATTACTAGTTTTATTTTATGATTAATTTGTATGATAATTTTTAGAAACTAATAAATATTTTCTTCTTATTTCAATTTATGTAAAAAAAAGTCTGTAAAGGGCATAAGCCCAGTTTTATTACTTTCTGTGGTTTTGTAATAAGTTAGTGTAGTTTTTATTCTTTTCTGGTTTGTGGTTGACGTAAACACGTAAACACGTAAAAATAGTAAAATAATTATTTTATAGAAAATCAATATTATTCTCTCTCATTAAATAAATTAGAAAAATTTCAAGTTTATTATTTAAACAAATTTCACGTTTTTCTCATTTAAAAAAAATATTATTTTTAAATATAATATAATGAAATACAAAGTTTTGTCAAATAATTGGAAAATATGATTTTTTTCCAATAAAAGTTAAATTGACATTTCTTCGTAAGATAGTAACTCACCTCGATAAGCGTTCTAAAGTAGAGTTGTAAATAACCCAAAATTTGATTAGGACAAATATTAGAGATTGTAACTAGCACACCTAGATATGGATTGAATATTGGTGCTAAGTCAGGAATTCTCAATTGTAGGGTTTCGAGAATTGTACTAGCATCATCCCGGAACCAACATCGAATCCAGTTATAATCAAGGCAAGTACAATTTGTGTTAGTTTACCAATTATTTAATAATCATTTTATTGCAATTTTAAACCACGATGCAACACGGAACTCTCTCTGAGAGCATTGACTGATTGACTGTTGAGTACTGGGAGAATAGTGTAATGAGTATGACCACATCCAAAGTAGTATACTGACTGTGTTAGCTTACCTCTCATACACACGGGGATAAGCCATATCGTATCAATAGGATACAACTGTACAACCCAATCCGGTCATATTCATTGCCTATTCACATCACAATATTTTAACTACTGGAGAACTATTTATTTCAAATTGTTTAAAAGTGCATAACTCTATTATTATTTCAATTGTTGAATTATTATGAATTGTACTTTGCTCCCTCCTGACTGGAGATCAACATTTTTAGGTGATTGCGTCGTTAAAGATCTGATGTCTAACTATGGTCCTACAGAACTTGGAAGCCCAGAATCTTAAGAGACGGATTAGTATTTATTTTTCTTTTGGAAACAAGTGTAATAATTGAATGATGTATTAATGTCTGTTGTATTTCAGGCTTTTCAAATTGAATAAAATATTTTTATATTTTGTTAGAATTTTATCTGCATGTGTTTCACTGCTTGATACAGCTTACTGCCGCCGTCTCAACAACGGTGCAGGCTGGGCATGATCCGATTCGATCCAAGAAATTGGGACCGGGTCGTGACAATAGGTATATAATAAATATATCTAGGTATATTTAGTTATTATATATATTAACAAAAAAATACAAATAAACCCAAAAACCGAATAAACCGAAAACCAAACCGATTTAATTCGGTTCGGTTCGGTAATTGACCAATTCGGTTCGGTTTCGGTCCAATTCGGTTTTCGGTTATTCGGTTCGGTTGGAACCAAATAAACCGAATACTCACCCCTAGGTGCGGACGAGGTGGAGGGGAGGAGCTGGGGGTTGCTGGAGGGGGGAGGGGGGCGGGGACGGGTGGCCGGAGGGTGGGTGTGGGTTGTGGGGCAATTTTAAATTTTTAGCAAGGGCATTATGGTCAAAAAAAATTTTAGGGTATCAAGTTAAAAAAAATATAGTTCAGATTTTAAGTTGAAAAACTGAAATAGTTGAGGGTATCAAAGTGCAATTAAGCCTAAGTACTATTAGATCTTAACATTTTTCCATGCAACAAATTCTAGGATTTACAACCAAAAATCTTACAACTTTCTTATAACCGTCTAAGTGATAATTGTCAATTGGATTCCCTCTCATTTTCTTTTTTACACATGGAGAAAGGGAACCCAACTAGCAACTGGCAACTAGACGGTTGTAAAAAAATTGTAAATCTTTTGGTTGTAATAGTTAAATATTGCTCTTTCCAATTTTCGATACAAAACTCCTTAGAAGAATTAAATCATTTTTATTTGTTTCTTGCATATTTTATAGTAAAATATATGGGTCGGACGTGCACGATCATTTTTAAACATGTGTAAATTATATGATCGCACATGGTCACCAAAACTGAAAGGTCCCAAAAAGATTTAACCTCAGTATATATTCTAATGTAAAATTTCTATTCCTTTTATTTTTTAACTTAAAAAATTTCCATAATTTGCAGTAATATGGCCCTTAAAATGTTAAAAAGTAGCATTTTTAAGAATAGTTACAAAAAGATTATTTTAGTATTTGTAGACTGACCCTTAGAATGTCAAAAAACGGTGAGTTTGTTGTTAATGAGTAGGGTACATCCCTTTTAGAGAGTTACAGTCCTCACATTAGCAGTAAGGTCAAAAACCTAGTGTTATGATTAGCGGATCCATATCCATATTTAATAGGAAAATGCTAAGTTTACTATCAAAATTTTACAACTTTCTTACAATCCACATCCACCCCTGCTAATATGGTCACATCTGGTCCCCCCTCTCCCCCAATCAAACGATGCCACTTAGGCTGTTGTAAAACTTACAACCAAAATTGGTTGTAAGCATAACATTTTCCTATTTAATATTATTCGAACCTAGCTCATTTATAACATTTATGTTCGTACCAGTGGAAAACAAGCACGGTGTACTTCCAAGTATGGTTGTCATTGGATCCAAGGACTCGAATACGAAATCGGATGCCAGTCGATTTTGTCTGACTGCATTTGACAAGTGTTTGCCATTAAAATTGTTTGATTGCAAATCTTAATACAAACAGAACAGTGTTACAATGTAGGACTTAGATGTAGTCCTAGGAGTACACTTTTGTTTAAGCTGGATTCCTTAATGCCAATGGAGCGAGTGGTAATACGTTGACTCCGTTGACGGGCTGACGATGGTTATCGGTTTTCTGAAGGTGTGGATTGCTCTGGGTGCTGGAGCTTGCTGAGAGGAGGAAGACGTTGAGTGTCTGTATCTGCCTCTCTGGTGATTCCTTGTATGTTCGTTACGGATTCTCTCTGTTGTCCGTCTGTGTGTGTGTCCATGAGAAGGAAATGATCCCTCCATTTATAGTTGTGCAGGCTGGCTGCTGATGCGCGCATGTAGGATGCGCCGGTGTGTGGGGACGCCACATGGAGGTTGCTGATGGGGGCGCATGGATGATGTGCCCTGATTGGGAGGTTGAACTCTTCATACTGCTGTTGTGAGTCGGCACGTAGCAGAGGAGAAGATCTTTCTGTTGCTGAAATCTTGGACGAGTTGAGTCAAAGGACACATGTCGTCGACTCGTGGCTCGAAGATCTCAGATTTGGGGGGATGATGATCTGGTGAGCTGCGCCTTGGATTGGGCGCAGAAGGAGGCTGCGGCTCATAACCTTTAGGAGTTACAAACCATTTAGGGCGCATGGCTTCTGAGGCGCATGCAGGCGACTTTCCTTCTGTCTTTCGGGATCAGAGATCAGTCTGGGGCGCATGGCTTTTGAGGCGCATGCAGAGCTTCAACTGGAGACTCTTCATTTGTCTTTAGGGATCAGAGAGCAGTCTAGGGCGCATGGCTTTTGAGGCGTATGCAGGTTTGGGCACATGGCCGCGGAGGCGCATGCGGGGAATTGAGACTCTTCTTCTGTCTTTAGGGATCAGTGAAGGGTTTGAGGCACACGGCTTTTGAGGCACATGCGGATCTGGGCGCATGGTCGCGGAGGCACATGCGTCTGGTTTAAGGGGCCACGTGGCAGTAGCCGTCGGAAAAGAGTCATGATGATGCTGACGTTGCCGACGCTTCGTTTTCTGAAAAAGTTGTCAACCATTCAGACTTGGGGAAGCGTGCTACCAACTCTGGTGTCAGTTCAGCATTTAATGTTTGTGACATTCGATGGACAGCTGAGTGGGCACGTTGGTTGGTGTTCCACTCGGCATGGGAATGTGAGAGGGGGCGCATCCTCTCTGATGCGCCGGGTATTGCAGGGCGCATCTGCACGATGTGCCTGATGCTGGAGGGCGCATCCATGTGATGCGCTGTTTGGCTGGCGCATCCGACATGTCTTTAAATGCTGCGGCTATCTCGCTCTTCGAGTGCTATAAATAGCCGTTTGGCTGAATTCGAGGCGTCCGGTTCATCCATTTAATGCAAATTCATTGCACAGAATTCGGAGAGCCATCCACTTGGCGCATGGGTTTGATCTGCCCGGCCTATAAATAGTGGCATGGAGAGAAGGTTTGCTCCTTGTTCCCTCACGTACTTCCAACATGAACTTGAATTTGCGGGTGCATTCTGTCGACAAAGTGCTCCCGAGGGTGAAGATGAGACGTCGTGTTGTCTTCGATGCACTTGAAGGTGACTGTTACATCCAAAAGGCGGAGTCAAGGGCTTCTGAGGCAGGCGGAAGGTGCCTGTTGCATCCAAAGATAGGGATGTCTGGGCCTCGTCTCCGTTGTTCGGGAAGAGCCGTAGATCGGAATGGCGGTGCTAGGCTTTCTCTTCCTTCAAAGTGGGTGTCGCCCACTCTGGTTGTGTTGAAAGCTCCCTTGTGCCATGATTTCGATCACGGTCTTCCTTGGGCTTTGGAAGCTCTTTCGAAGCCTCCCCTGGCTACAGTTTTGCCATGCTCCTCTCTTCCTTGGTTCCAGCCAGAGGGTTAAATGCTTTGTGTAATCGAAGCACTTATCCGGTGACCCTGGCTGGAAGAGCGGTGCATAACTGGGCTCTGCTCGGCCAGGTGAGCCTGGCTGGAAAAATTTGCACATAACTGGGCTGCTGAAGGGATGCACATAGCTGAGCTGGATGCACATAACTGAGCTGCTGAAGAGATGATGGAATACGCCTGGCTGGAGGCGCATGGTGTCTGCTGCGCCTAACTGGTAGCGCATGGTGGCTGCTGCGCCTATCTGGGGCGCATGGTGACTGCTGCGCCTATCTGGGGGCGCATGATGACTGATGCGCCTATCCGAAGGCGAATAGTGCCAGCTGGCTAGGATCTTTTCTTTGTAAAAATTCTCCTTTGTACAACCTTTTCTAGACATGTAATAGACTTTTATATGAATAAAAAGTCCTTTTTCGAATGTCTATGGCTTATTTTGATTTTTGCTGTCTGAGATCTGGCGCATGTAGTGTCTGGCGCATGGGCTTTCTGATTGTGAAATTCCATGCTTCTACAAGGCCCCCTTCAAAGTTTTCAAAACTTTTGAATAAGTTTTGGAATACTTTGAATAAGAAGCATGGAGGTCAGGGCGCACGATTGTTGGGCGCATGCCTGTTCGGGCGCATGCTCCTTCTAGCTGATGATGATGATGCTTTGGTAACCCAAAAGATTAATGATGATCTTTTGGTTGTATTTGCTGTTATCTCTTCACGGGACCCGAAGCGACGGCTGAGATTACACGTCATCGGTTCACGCGTGCGACCAAGCCCTATAAATAGGTGAGGGTTGGAGAGAGAAAGAGATCTTCTTCTCTGTGCCTTTGCTTTCTTTAGAGTTCTTCTTCAAAACCCTAACTTTTTTCTTCTTCGAGAGAATGGCTCCCAAGACTCCTCGCGGTGGTGCCGGCAAGGGGAAGGAGAAAGCGAAAGAGCCTGCAAAGGTTGTGACAGCGGATGTTCCTCGACGGCCGGTCGAAGTTCGGCCGGAGGTGGTCGGTGAGTTTCATTTTCCTTACACCAACGCACATAGACCTTGGGTCTTTAATGATGTGCCGCGGTCTTTGTTCGCCAACGCACATGGGTTTAAACCCTGATGATGCGCCGCGGCTCTACTGCTGACGCGCATGGGTTTAAACCCTGATGATGCGCCGAAGCTGCTGACACGCATGGGTTTAAACCCTGATGATGTGCCGAAGCTGCTGACGCGCATGGGTTTAAACCCTGATGATGCGCCGAAGCTGCTGACGCGCATGGGTTTAAACCCTGATGATGCGCCGAGGCTGCTGACGCGCATGGGTTTAAGCCCTGATGATGCGCCGAAGCTCTTCTTTCTCTTGTTGCTTCTAACATTTTCTGATCTTTGTCAGTGTCAGTGGCGATCCCACCTTTGAATGAAGTATTCTTGGCTGCTGCCTTCAACCAGATGGGGGTAGAGCATGATGAGGAAGTGATAAACCCCGTTCAGGATGCTCTTATGCTGGATCAGCCTCCCGAGAGAATGACCCAAATCTGTGAGCAACAGCATGGGTTCCTCAAACGGATGATGGAACGTGGTGTTTTGAAATCTTCCACGTTCGATAAATTGACCTTCTTGAAGCCTGAGTTCCTGTTCGGAGACCTCTTCACTTCTACTGATGCGACGGTGTTGAAGTCAAGGAGGACTGGTTCTTTACAGCGAATGGAGTGCATATGACTGTTAAGCAACTTGAACGTCAATGGCCTTTGACGTCCTTCTGTCGCCTTGTTTCCAAGAGGCGGATGTCTTGGGATCTTACTCCCTCTCAGGGGGGAGCGGTGACTGGCGTCATCCAAATTGATTCTACCTCTGACCAAAGGGATACTTTGACCGCCACACGGTCTGGGTCTTCCTTCACCTGGCGGACTTTACGTCCCGGGAGCCTCTACAGTGACGTACCCATTGATACGTTTGCTTATAGCGCCTCGACTTTTACACATCGTATGTTCATGATGGAACGTTCATACCCGAAAAGGGAATTTCGGGTAGAGGGTTGGTGTCATTATGTTTCCAAGTGGGATAGACTGACACTCTGGATCTTGTCGCAGTTTCGGACCGAGCTTCGAGAGATCGGGTTGACTGCCGTGATCCGTGCTACCCAGGCGGGTGTTGATCTCAATAGGCACATATTTCTCGCACTACTGGAGATGTTTGATATCCATACTGGGACCTTTTTTACTCCGGTGGGGGAATTAGGGCTCGCACTTCATGAGATGTACGAGGTGTCGAAACTTCCTTGGGGGTCGGAACCCTATGAAGAGTACTTTCCGACCAACGAGGAACTTCAAGTCCTGGGGGATAGGGCCGAGGAGATGACGGCCGTCTTCAAGGAGGTGGCGAGTCATCATTACTATATGCAGAGGAGGGATAGAAACGGGGCTCAGCCCCATGTGACCGCCTGGAGAGATTATGTCTTTAGACAAGACAAAGAGGATCCCTCACAGTTTTCTACTCCGCCGGCGCTCTCTCGTAGCGATGTGCTGTCTGAGATGAACAGGTTAGGGGAGAAGAATCCCCGAAGGAATGAAGACCAGCAGTCAGATGTACGTTCCTATAGCTGCTTCTGGCATCTTGCTTATCGAATGTCATCCAAGGCGGTGTTGGCGTCTTATCTGATGATATGGCTTCGGGATTGCGTGTTCGCGGGCGGATCTGGTGCCGTGGAGAGGGTAACCCGGAACTTAATCCTGCCAGCCGTGAAGTTGGTCTTCGGCCGGCGTTTGGCTCTTCTCCCCGCAATGGTATGTAACCTGCAGCAAGGTTTGCGAGAATTTGCGAGAAATGTGATTCATGACAGAGGCAGAAACAATAACTTCCCGCGCGCCGAACTGCCATTTCACTATTTGATGGGATGGCTGATCTTACATCATCCCAGTGTGATGAGTCCAGGCTCGGAAGAAGACTATAAGGCTGGAGATGCACTCCTTCGTCGTTTCGATCGGAGGAGCTGGTCGCATACTGGCGTCCCTGTTTGTAGAAAGGTTTTATCCCGTCTTCAGGGTTGGGAGATTACCAAAGTTGGTCCAATCTTCTTGGGTTTTGAGGCCAACGAAGATTTAAGGGATTCGGGCGAAGGTAGCACCACTCTGCCTCAATGGGGATTCCGCTGGTTGCAGAGTATCCGGCCATCTCATCTGGTATACCGGAACAGGAATCAGTGCTACCTGGAACCATATTTGTCGAGCCATTTTGCGCAGCAATTTGGTTATGCCCAGATGATGTTGGATAACTCCAGTATTACTCTGGGGTATATCGGGAGTTTGTTGGACGGTGCACGAGCTTGGCATTACTATAATGCCGGATGTACCGGAGCTCGTTTTACGTTGCCCGTCCTAGATCCGCGGCCGCCCATTCTTTACTCAGCCGCCAAATTTTACTGTGCTATGGCTGCTGCACCCCCTGGATATGACAGGGAGACCAGTCTGATTGTAGGCACCCCGTTAGCAATGACCGGGGATGTGCTAGTGAAGGCCCGATCGCATCGTCCGTCAGGGGTAGGTCAATGGAGTGCCCCTTCTGCATCTCAAGCAGAACCCTCAGGCGATCGATCAAAGCGACGTGCAGACATAGGGATCGAATCTCCCGTACCGAAGAAACAGAAGAAGGCGTCGTCACCGACGGCGTCATCAGATTCAGCGTCTGCGGAGGTAAGAGCGTCTCACATAGTCTGATTTTGGTTCGATTATTTATGATTCACCTTCTCTTGTAGGAACCGCTGAAAAGAAAACCTCGTACTCCAAAGTCGAGTGGGAGAAGGCGAGAAGAGACGGCGGGTTCGTCTGAAGTGCGTATCCCGCCGACTATGATGTCCCCGACGGAGGAAGATCCGGAGGATGCTGTGGACGTGGAGATTCCAGTATCCCCGAATTATGTCAGGAGGGAAACTGAGGATGCGGCAGCTTCCGAGATGGCAAAGGTCACAACGGAAGTCTCAGGTGCCGAATGGAGTTCGTCGTCTTCCGATGACGTCGCTCCCGAGTTGCAAGAGCTTGTTGCTGAGGCAACAGAAGTAGTTGAGACAGAGGAGAGGGTTGAATCCCCTCCTTGTTATGATGAGGGGAGGTCGACTGTATCGTTGCCGAGTCCTACTCCGGCTTCAATTGAGGAAGTTGAGGCGGCTACCGTTCAGGAGGTAGCAACAGATTCTGTCCCGGTTGAGGGACTTGATGATGAGACCCGTCTGGCGGTCACGACCGCTGAGACGGGTGAAGAGACAGGTGATAATCTCCCTATTCCGCCAAGGGAGGTACCAGCTGTTAATAGGATGTTGGGGACAGCAGAGGCGGTCGCTGATGTCGGTGGCTCCTCCGGGCTTGAGAAGGGTAAGGGTACAGAACCCTCTGTAGCTCCTTCTACTTGGGGAACCATCTCGAAGCCTGTGCCGGCTTCTTTTGTTGCTTTGGCTCCTCGGGCTAACAGTCCAGCCCCTGTTGATGAAGGGCTGGTTGATGCCGAGGTTCAAGCCTCGCCGGTTGAGGTTGGCGGATCTTCTTCTGGTCCGCAAACTGTAGTAGCTCCTCCAACTCCTGCTATGACGCCGCAGGTCCTGGCGGATGCAGACGAGTATGTGAAGTTCCTCGTCGAGGGGGTGTACAAAATGCTGCAGAAGGGCGTATCCGCTGTGATGGATGCCAACGGGAGTTTTGCGACAGCAAAAGCTCTGGCAATGCCCTGTATCGAGCTGATTCGTATTCACCAAGGCCACGACCATATGGCCGAAATTCTGGAGGCTTCGGTGATTGAGCTGGACGAGCGGCTTACGGAACTTCGACGCATCCAGCGAAATGATCTCTCCGTGTTAATAGAGGCGGAGAAGGGGAAGTTGATTACTGAAATCGTGTCTTCCCACCAGGCCACTGTGAGCGATTGGGAGCGCGAGGTGGCTGAGACTGAGGCTGCGGTAGAGCAGTTGTCCCAGTCTATGAAGAAGACGACGGAGGTACAAGTTGCGTTGGATGCCAACATCGCGGAGATCGATGTCCAGATGCGCCGCCTTGAGGACCAGCGGGCCCAACTCCAGTTAGAAGCTGAACGTGTTCGGACTGAACACGCAACATCCAAGCAGAAGGAAGCGACTTTTACTCAACGGACTCTTGCTTTGGCTCAGCAACGACGACAGCTTGATGAGAAGTACGAGGGCGAAACTTCTGCTGAGGCTGTCGAATTGATGCGTCAAGAGGCCGAGCGTCGAGTTCTGGCAACCGTAGAGACTCGTACTGCTGACAGGCAACGAGTCAGAGAGCTCTCGACCCATCCTGGAGAGGTTTAGGGATTGTAGCTTCTTCCTTTCTTTTGCAACCCTCGTTGAGGGATAGTGTAGTCTTGTAATCTCTCTCTTTTTGAATAAAGAAGTACGCAACTTTTGTGATGTGTTCATTTTTTTGTCATGAACTTGATGATTTGCGTGGACCTATTATCTTTTGCGCACCTTGGTTTTTTAGGTACAGATAATAAGTTTGAAGGAACCATTATGTTTGCTCAGAGGTAACGTGGACATGGCAATCATTAGGTTCGAAGTGATAGAATCTTCTTACTCAGAGGTATTATGGACTTGGTAGGAATAATCTTTGGGAGATACGCTGAACAACTCAGAGGTGATGTGGACATGGAAGTTCTGCGATCAATGTACAATACCGCAGGGGTTGTTTGTACAAGATGTTTACTCAGAGGTAATGTGGACGTGGTAAACATGAAGGGTAGCGTAGGCCTACGAAGTGTAAGATTCCGCTTTGTAGGGCGTAGAGAGACAACTCAGAGGTAATATGGACGTGGTTATCTTTCTACTGGAGGATGCCACGGAACAGCTGGGTTCCGGAAGCGTATGAATTGGTGGAAAGAAGTTGTTTGGGGAAGTACATGTCTAGAGGATGTCAAGAATAGTACTTTTTTAGGAACTTGCCGTTGATGGGCATCATGAACAAGTCCGTATTGGGTTTGGCGAGGCGGTAAGCTCCGTTCGAGTATACCGTCTCGATGATGAAAGGTCCTTCCCACTTGGGCTCGAACTTTCCTGGTGTCTTATGGGTCAACACCATTGGTCTTCTGACTGCTAAAACCAGGTCGCCAACTTGGAAAGTCCTCTGTTTGACCTTCTTATTGAAAGCCTGTGATATATGGGCTTGGTAGAGTTCGATGCGTTGTTGAGCTAAGAGACGCTTTTCGTCAAGTGCCTCTAGTTCCCGCAGACGACGACGTTGATTGTCCTCTTCTGTGAGTTTGTTTGTGATTGCTACGCGGAGTGAGGGTATCTGTATCTCGAGAGGTAGTACCGTTTCGCTTCCGTAGACTAGGGAGAATGGAGTGTTGTCTGTTGGGGTCCGTACCGTTGTGCGGTAGGCCCAAAGGCATTCGCCAAGCTTTTCGTCCCAGTCGCGTTTGTTGGATGACACGACCTTTTTGAGCAGTCTAACGATCGTTTTGTTGAATGCCTCAGCCAATCCGTTTGCGGCCGGATTGTAGGCAGTTGAGGCCACGTTCTGAATGCGATTCTTGTCACAGAACCTGTTGAAAATGTGGCTGATAAACTGAGGACCATTGTCATAGATGATCCGTCGGGGTACTCCGAAACGGTAAATGACATGGTGTTTGATAAAGCTGACCACCCTGGAGCTTTTTACTTCTGCCAGTGGGACTGCTTCCGTCCATTTGGAGAAGTAGTCGGTGATGGCCAGGATGAAACGGTGTCCTCTTGATGAAGGAGGGGTGATTGGTCCCACGATGTCCATGCCCCAGGCTTCGAAGGGCCAAGAGGCGACTGTAGGATGTAGCGGTTCCGATGGTGTATGTATGAAATCTGCATGAAGTTGGCACGCATGGCACTTCTTAGCATATTCAACAGCGTCGGCGGCCATAGTCGGCCAGTAGTAGCCCATACGTCGCAGTCGATCTTGCAACTTAGGACCGGGTTGATGAGCTCCACAAGTTCCGTCATGTGCTTCTTGAAGAGCTTCGGCTGCTTCTTCGTTGGACAGGCATCGAAGGAGGAGCCCATCGAAGGAGCGTCGGTACAGCGTTTTGGTAGCTGTATCGTGGTAAAAACGGAGGGAGCGTCTCCTAACTGAGACAGCTTCCTTCGGATCCTCGGGAAGGATTCCGTAGACAGCGAAGTCGATAAACGGGAACCTCCAGTCTCGGACATTAACACCAGTGTTTACCGGCATAGCGTGAGCTACCTGCAAGCATAGGTTGTTTCTGGGACAAATCAGGTCTCGGCCAGTCACCGTGACATAGTGTTGAGTCCCAAGGGGCGCTGCCAATGAGGCGGCGAGGCCGGCCAGAGCATCGGCCTCCAAGTTTTGTAAACGGGGGACATGCTCAATGAAGAACCCGGTGAAGGTTGAAATGATGTTCAACGTGACTTCATGATAAGGGATTAAATCTTCATGGCGAACCTCATATTGTCCCCGAACCTGGTTTACGATGAGTTTTGAGTCGCCGTAGGCTTGCAGATGGTCGACCCCCAGCTGTTGTGCGAGCTGGAGTCCCATGACGAGCGCGTTGTACTCGGCAACGTTATTAGAGCACGGCTTCGAAAGAGAGTACGTACGCTGGATGACCAGCTGATCGGGGGAGACTAAGACTACCCCCACTCCTGCGATGATTTGGCCTTTGGGGCCTGTTCTCGAAGCACCATCGAAGAACATCCGCCAAACGGAGCTTTCTTCGGTGACGTGGGATTCTTGGACCTCATCCGGGATATCTTCATAGAGTTTTGAGGATTCTGGGATGGGGTGTACAGCTAAAAAGTCAGCCAGAGCTTGACCCTTGACAGCCTTTTGCGGAACAAACACCATGTTGTACGGTGTTAGTAGGATCGCCCATGTAGCCAGCCGGGAGTTCAATGATCCTGGCTTCGTCATGAGAACTCTGAGCGGATTGACTCGGGAGATGACATGAATTGTCTGGCCTGAGACATAATGACGAGTCTTCTGGGTGGCGAACACCAAAGCCAAGCACTCCTTTTCAACGGGGTTGTACCGGTGTTCGGCCTCGATGAGTGTTCGACTGAGGTAGTAGATTGCTTGCTCGTAGCCTGTGTCGCTGTTTTGAGCCAACAAAGCGCCAAGAGAATAATCTATGGCACGGACGTAGAGGAGAAATGGTTTGCCGGTGACGGGCGCTACCAGGACTGGTGGGCTTGTTAAGTAAGCCTTGATGTCGTCGAAAGCCTTTTGACACTCCTCTGTCCAGACGTAAGAGACTCCCTTCTTCATGAGCTGTGTAAAGGGTTGACATCTACCGGAGAGGTTTGCTATGAACCTTCGGATATATGCTAAACGTCCTTGTAGGCCCCGAAGTTCTCGAAGATTCTTCGGAGGGTCCATGTTGAGGATAGCTTTAGTCTTCTCGGGGTCAACATGAATGCCTTTTGCCGTGATGACAAAGCCCAAGAATTTGTCGCTGGATACCCCCAGGAAGGACTTAGCGGGGTTTATTTTGAGTTGATGTGCCCGCATGAGATCGAAGACCGTCTTCAGGTCCTGTAGGTGATCTCCTTTGAGGCGACTCTTGACTGCGATGTCGTCGACATAGCATTCGACTGTCTTGCGAAGATGTTGACGGAAAATGGTGCTCATAGCTCGCTGGTATGTTGCACCGGCATTCTTCAAGCCGAAGGGCATCACTGTGTAGCAGAAAACACCCTTTGGAGTCCTGAATGACGTATGTTTCGCGTCATCGGGGAACATCTTGATTTGATTGTAGCCTGAATACCCGTCCATGAAGGACATGCGGTCAAAGCCACATGTGTTGTCGATCATCACATCAGTGATTGGAAGCGGGAATTCGTCCTTCGGGCAAGCAGAGTTGAGGTCCCTGAAGTCGATACAGACTCGTATCTTTCCATTCTTCTTGGTGACAGGAACGACGTTGGCTACCCAGTCCGGGTGCTGTTCCTCGCGGATGAATCCGCTGGTCAAGAGTTTGTCTACCTCCTGATCGATGGCATTCATGATGTCCGGACGGAAGCGTCGCTGTTGTTGTTTGATAGGTTTAGCATCAGGTAAGATGTTCAACCTATGCATTGCAATCTGCGGATCGAGTCCCGGCATGTCTTCATAGCTCCAGGCGAAGACGTCGATATACTCTTTAGCCAATTGGACTAAAGATTCTCGATCTTCTCTTTCCAGGCTTTTACTGATGAAGATGGGTTTGGAAGAAGACCCATCTCCGAGGTCGATCTGCTCGACTTCGTCTTCGGTGGGAGGTTCACGTAGCTCAAAACGAGTTTCCCATTGTTCTCCTAGGCGTTGGGCCCAGGGTTCTTCTTCGAAGGGTTCCGGCGCTTGGTCTTCGCCTTCACCTTTTTGAGGTTGTGCTGACGTCATGTTAGCTGACAGCACTTTTCTGAAGACTGATCCGATGCTGGTATCGGAATCCCAAGTCGATGCTTCGGACGAGTGGGAATGTTCTACGTCTTCTGTATCTGAACTCTCTGGGGTTGATGGCGGCGTGACATAGCCTAACCCCCGTCGAGTCCGATTATAATAGTCCTGTGGCTTTCCGTTGGGCATTGAAAGCCGGACAGGGAGATGCCGACCCTTGCCGTAGTTTAAGTCTTTGTTGCTTTTCAGGTCGTAGCCCGTCTTTTAGATGATGTGCTTTGCCGTATCCGTGTACCGATAGACTTGTACTCTGCCGGTATCAGGTTCGGGCTCGGTTGACGGGAGGTCCCGATGACGCTCGATTTTGCCCGAGATGATGGTGCCTTCGTCTCGGCTTCGTGGAGGGACTATGAAGACTCCTTGCGACGGGACTACTCGATTATGATGTACGGTCGTTATTTGTGTTTGCAACGACCGTAGAGCGTTATCTAATGTATACATGGCATTCCAGTATGGAAGACAAGAATAATTAAAAGACACTCTATTATTGATAAAATACGAGATCTTATCCCGTGGGATTACATTGTCAAAGGAGGGTGCCTCTACGTCAGCTGAGATATATTCACCAAGCTCCTCGTCTGTAAGAACTGGGGGCGGACTAGGGGAGTCCACCACAGCTTTGATACGGGGGTCTGAGAGGGTTATGTGAGCCTTCTCTGACACCTTGGATGACTGCGACGGCTTGCCTTTGAGACGCACCTTGAGAGGCGCCTCGGCTGCGCTTCCGGTGAGTGGTGCCTTCCCTTGTAATTTCGCCACTAGGGGAGCCGATATTTGAGACAGCTTTTCCTTGAGGCGTATCTTCAGGGGTGCTTCGCGAGCCGGCGCTTTCCCTGATAGTTTGATGCTCATTGGAGGCGCCTTCTGAGGTGGTTTCCCCCTCAGTCGGATTTTCAAGGGGGCATCGAGAGTCGTCTCAGGCTCCATGTCCGGCTCTGTCGCCGTCTCTGCCTCATCGTCAGTGTCGTTGGCTTCCTCCTCGTCAATGGGCTTGTACAAGTCAGAATCGGTGAAGTAGGCCTCAATCCCTTTGAAAGGATCGATGTCTGCAAACTCCGTCCGGATGACGCCATTAGTGGACACATACTTCATGCATTGGTGGAGCGTGGAGGGCACCACCATGTACTCATGTAGCCATGGTCGACCAAGCAGGATGTTGTAGTTGACCTCGGCATCTACCACATAACAAGTCACCTCAGTTTTGAGGCTGCCAATGTGATACTTCAGTCGGATCTTGCCCAGTGGCTCGCTCTTGCTAGCGTTGAAGCTACTGATGGTTGTATTGGAGGGCGCCAGCCGGTACATCGGGATCCCCAGTTTGGATAGCAGCACCTTCGGGATGATGCTTAGGGAAGACCCGGGATCGATCTGAATCCGGCTCACCTTGACCGAGCCAATGTAACAAGTGTAATACAGTGGTCGGTTATGTCGGTGATGCTTATGCAGCATGTCTTGTTGGGTGAAAGTTATGTTTGGGATAACTTCATCCGCACAATGACAGTGTGCACAAGTAGTTGGAAGGTCTTCAGGCTGCTTGACCTGACTGAGGAAGGATTCAGCGTCCTTCAGAGCTTCGCAGAGAGCTTCTCGGGAGTCTTTAGAAAGATGCAGGAGCTCGAACAAAGATAGGCGCGCAGGTGTACTGGCTAGTTGTGCCAGAATGTCGAAGTTGTGAGGCTTGGACAGCCCCGAAGCATTCTCCTTTTGTAGAGGTCTGTCAAAACGGGCCTCCACCTGCTTCTGCTTATTGGCTGCTGAGGGCTTAGATAAACCGTCATCAGGGATGGTGCCCGGAGGCACCACCTCGGCGGCAGCTTCGCCGGGCTGGGAGTTCTGTTGTGCACGCGTCTACACTGGAAGTACCTCTTCTGTTGAAGAAGAGACTGTGCGGCAAGACTTGATCTTCCTGCCTTTTGATTTGGAGGTAGGATGTACCTCCGATTGAGTCATCTCAGAGACGAGGTCGGGGTGAACCCAGAGGACCTCTCCTCGAGATGTGGTGAGCGGGGTGAGTCCACTCACATTGTCACGGGTAGGTGGTAAGTTTACCACCTCCATTATCGCCTTAGGGATGGGGACGACGCCATCTTGTGTGGTAGTTGGCGGCAAGGTGCCGAACTGCAGCAAAACCACATTGGCTGACACCGTCTTCTCTTCATAGTCGACGGAGATTACATCCGCATTGTCCACTTTCCCGACTTCATCGGGCCGCTTTGGGTCCGGAAGTTTGATTTTGTCACCCTGCTTCAGTATTTTGAAAAGTTGCAGGGTGTCGTCATCATTGAATGAGTAAACCTCCTTGGGCCTTGGTGCCAGTGGAGGCTTCTGAGTAGGCGCAGATGCGCCTTTCGAGGCATTAACAGTCAATGCCTGTTTCCCCTTTGCTTCTCGTCCGGAGCTGTTAGTTGCGGACTTTTTCCCCTTATCGTCAAAGACGGGGAAGCTGACACCCAGAAGACGTGCGTTGGCCGCCTTCTTTTCTGCAGCTTCAGCTTCGATGATCAGGGAGCTCCAGTTAGGAGGGGGAGTAGAATTGAGCCAGAGCTTGACTGCAGGCAACATATTCATGCTGCAAGCGGAAAGGAGCGCATGTTCTGGCATGCCTGGAGGTAGCCTAAAGCAGGCCTGTCGGAAGCGTTCGATGAACACCCGAACCGTTTCCTTCTCCTTTTGGCGTACCTCTATGAGAGATGCCATCGTCATGTCCTTCCCACCGTCGTAGAAGCGGTCGAGAAAGAGGCGTGTCAGATCGTCGAAGGATGATATGGAATTGTCGGGAAGACTGCAGTACCAGTCATATGCCACCCCTTTCAGGGCCCCGACAAAGATACTGGTGAGGAGCGCGTCCTCCTTTGGAAGATGCCCTGTCTGTGACTGGAAGTACGTCAGATACCGTCGCGAAGAGTCCTTCCCGTCGTATGGGGTGAGTGTTTGGGGTTTATACTTTGGGGGATAAACCACCTTGTTCCACTCGAGGGGATAAGGCTGGGGAATGCCCATCTTCTGGCGTTCTTCTTGCCTGTTCTTAGATTCGAAGCGCTTCCGCAGATCTTTGATCATTTCAACCACATCCTCCGTAGAGCTAGGAGTCGGGGAAGGAGGTACCATCTGGATTGGAACGTTTGAGGGCTCCGAGGTCCGAGGTACTTCTGTATCTGAGGGCGCCCGTTGGAGGGGCACACTCGACTCCCCATTAGCTCCTGGGTCGGGACCATTTGAAGGTGTCCTGATCAATGCTGAACGCATCTCAAATACTGCTTGAGTCAGTGCTTGCATGGAGGCAGAGAGAGTTTTGAGTCCTTCCTCCAATGAGTCTATGCGCTGGACTATGTCCTGTGATGGCACATCAGATTCGACTTCATCCCCGGCCATGTATACTGTCCTGACTCGGCCAGGAGTGGATGGGTTGGTTGAGGCTTCGCTTTCGGCCTCACTCTCGTGTGGGGGAGTCACTTCTCCTGATGTTTGACCACCCCCAGCCACATTCTGGAGTTCATCTTCAATAGGCGCATCTGCATGGGTATGATTGCCCTTAGCTCCGTCTTGAAGGACCCCTTCGTTTCCAGGACTACTCCCGGCGATGTCCTGGAGGACATCCTCCTTTTGAGGGGCTTCAGAGAGACTAGCCTCATCTTGATGATGAAGATCCGCCGCAGCTGTGCTTTGGACATCTTCATCTTCGGAAGGAGGCTCAACAAGGGTCTGGCTACCCCCAGCTTCCTCCACGGACTTCTTCCTCGACCGAGTGCCTTCAAACACTCCCGAGGTCGAGGCAGCTGCCTTGGCTTTCCTCGGCTGGCTTTTGGAAGACGAGGAATTGGCAGTCGTCTTCCGTAGTGATGAGGAGTTGGAGATCACATTGTATGAAGCAACCTTTGGCTCCTCCTCTGCTGACACCTTCGTCCCAAGGCGACGTCGGAGAGGTGTCGATGACTGCAGCCGTTGGAAGACTGATTGCCTTGTTGGTACTGCCTCCTTGCCACAGCAGTTGATGGTGACCACCGCACAAGTATGCCCCGTGTGAGGCGCATTGTGCTCGTTGGTCGACTCTCCTGACCGGCGCTTGTGAGTGATCACGTGGCGCAGGTCGTTGGAGGAGAGTAGTGCCTTCACACCCCTTTCAGACGAATGGCAAGGCCAAACGCCGGGGTGGTTAGGTGAGTGCTGCGCCCCCTGATCTAGTACCAAGCAGGCACCATGATCAGTAGCGGGGGAGCCACAGCATCTGAAGTGACTTGAACGAACCTCAAACGCACAACCAGAGGAGGCACGGGAGTTCAAGACCACTGAGTTTGCCTCACTGGACTTGGTTATGCACGCAGTAGATGCGCCCAAGCGAGATGAGGACTTTGAAGGTTGACTCGTTGTTGGTACCGAAGCACCTGAGTCAACCTTGTACAGCCTGCCATCGGCAGCGCGCGTGATTGTAAGCGCATGCCTCTGGCCGGCTGCTGGCATAGCACGTTTATGGCGCATGGCCCGTGCCGCCTTGGATTTCTTCGTACTAGCCCGCTGGGGCGCATAGTACTCAGCATCCAACTTCTCCTCGCCATTACAGCGAGTGAGTCTGTCAAAGATAGAGGCCTTTTGTGGCGCATCAGAGGTGATGCGCGGGGCATTGGCCGTGCCCCTGCTCCGTCGATGCATCTTCCTCGCCTGAGAGGGAGATAGCTGGGGAACGTGGTCGGCTGCACGCTTCCCCAAGAGATGCGCTGCATCAGCGGGCGCACCTTGGTCGCTGAGAACGTCAGCAGAAAGGGAAGGCTGGATTGCTGCATCCCCTTCAGTGGTGGTGCCCGAGGCGTCGACCATGCGCACCCAGGCTGTGCGGACCTTCTTCGACTTTGGCAGCCGCTTCGAAGGACTCGCACTTTCTTCAGAAATGAACACCTCGTACGCCTGTTGATTGAGGCGCACGACCAGCGTCTTGTGGGAGGAGCCCACCTTCACATCGTCGGCCTGTGACACGACTTTCTCGAAAGAAGAGAAAGAAGTCCCCAGCAGAGTCGCCAGCTTGTTTGCCATTAAAATTGTTTGATTGTAAATCTTAATACAAACAGAACAGTGTTACAATGTAGGACTTAGATGTAGTCCTAGGAGTACACTTTTGTTTAAGCTGGGTTCCTTAGTGCCAATGGAGCGAGTGGTAATACGTTGACTCCGTTGACGGGCTGACGATGGTTATCGGTTTTCTGAAGGTATAGATTGCTCTGGGTGCTGGAGCTTGCTGAGAGGAGGAAGACGTTGAGTGTCTGTATCTGCCTCTCTGGTGATTCCTTGTATGTTCGTTGCGGATTCTTTCTGTTGTCCGTCTGTGTGTGTGTCCATGAGAAGGAAATAATCCCTCCATTTATAGTTGTGCAGGCTGGCTGCTGATGCGCGCATGAAGGATGCGCCGGTGTGTGGGGACGCCACGTGGAGGTTGCTGATGGAGGCGCATGGATGATGCGCCCTGATTGGGAGGTTGAACTCTTCATACTGCTGTTGTGAGCCGGCACGTAGCAGAGGAGAAGATCTTTCTGTTGCTGAAATCTTGGACGAGTTGAGTCAAAGGACACATGTCGTCGACTCGTGGCTCGAAGATCTCGGATTTGGGGGGATGATGATCTGGTGAGCTGCGCCTTGGATTGGGCACAGGAGGAGGCTGCGGCTCATAACCTTTAGGAGTTACAAACCATTTAGGGCGCATGGCTTCTGAGGCGCATGCAGGCGACTTTCCTTCTGTCTTTCGGGATCAGAGATCAGTCTGGGGCGCATGGCTTTTGAGGCGCATGCAGAGCTTCAACTGGAGACTCTTCATCTGTCTTTAGGGATCATAGAGCAGTCTAGGGCGCATGGCTTTTGAGGCGTATGCAGGTTTGGGCGCATGGCCACGGAGGCGCATGCGGGGAATTGAGACTCTTCTTCTGTCTTTAGGGATCAGTGAAGGGTTTGAGGCGCACGGCTTTTGAGGCGCATGCGGATCTGGGCGCATGGTCGCGGAGGCGCATGCGGCTGGTTTAAGGGGCCACGTGGCAGTAGCCGTCGAAAAAGAGTCATGATGATGCTGACGTTGCCGACGCTTCGTTTTCTGAAAAAGTTGTCAACTATTCAGACTTGGGAAAGCGTGCTACGAACTCTGGTGTCAGTTCAGCATTTAATGTTTGTGACATTCGATGGACAGCTGAGTGGGCACGTTGGTTGGTGTTCCACTCGGCATAGGAATGTGAGAGGGGGCGCATCCTCTCTGATGCGCCGGGTATTGCAGGGCGCATCTGCACGATGCGCCTGATGCTGGAGGGCGCATCCATGTGATGCGCTGTTTGGCTGGCGCATCCGACATGTCTTTAAATGCTGCGGCTATCTCGCTCTTCGAGTGCTATAAATAGCCGTTTGGCTGAATTCGAGGCGTCCGGTTCATCCATTTAATGCAAATTCATTGCACAGAATTCGGAGAGCCATCCACTTGGCGCATGGGTTTGATCTGCCCGGCCTATAAATAGTGGCATGGAGAGAAGGTTTGCTCCTCGTTCCCTCATGTACTTCCAACATGAACTTGAATATGCGGGTACATTCTGTCGACAAAGTGCTCCCGAGGGTGAAGATGAGACGTCGTGTTGTCTTCGATGCACTTGAAGGTGACTGTTACATCCAAAAGGCGGAGTCGAGGGCTTCTGAGGCAGGCGGAAGGTGCCTGTTGCATCCAAAGATAGGGATGTCTGGGCCTCGTCTCCGTTGTTCGGGAAGAGCCGTAGATCGGAATGGCGGTGCTAGGCTTTCTCTTCCTTCAAAGTGGGTGTCGCCCACTCTGGTTGTGTTGAAAGCTCCCTTGTGCCATTATTTCGATCACGGTCTTCCTTGGGCTTTGGAGGCTCTTTCGAAGCCTCCCCTGGCCACAGTTTTGTCGTGCTCCTCTCTTCCTTGGTTCCAGCCAGAGGGTTAAATGCTTTGTGTAATCGAAGCACTTATCCGGTGACCCTGGCTGGAAGAGCGGCGCATAACTGGGCTCTGCTCGGCCAGGTGAGCCTGGCTGGAAGAATTTGCACATAACGGGGCTGCTGAAGGGATGCACATAGCTGAGCTGGATGCACATAACTGAGCTGCTGAAGAGATGATGGGATGCGCCTGGCTGGAGGCGCATGGTGTCTGCTGTGCCTAACTGGTGGCGCATGGTGGCTGCTGCGCCTATCTGGGGGCGCATGGTGACTGCTGTGCCTATCTGGGGGCGCATGATGACTGATGCGCCTATCCGGAGGTGCATGGTGGCCGCTGGCTAGGATCTTTCTTTTGTAGAAATTCTCCTTTGTACAACCTTTTCTAGACATGTAATAGACTTTTATATGAATAAAAAGTCCTTTTTCGAATGTCTATGGCTTATTTTGATTTTTGCTGTCTGAGATCTGGCGCATGGAGTGTCTGGCGCATGGGCTTTCTGATTGTGAAATTCCATGCTTCTACAACAAGTAGAATGAAGTCCTCCATATTGGTAGATTGACGGCCCAGATACAGGGATGGAGGAGTTAGACATTCCGTTTCACGGGAACGAAAAAATCTAAACATAAACTTTTTTTTGATTTTAGTAATGGATATAATTTTTTTTCTCGTAGTGTAAGAATAATTTTGTTGGTCATGAGTATGATAGAATTTCTTTTAGAGGTCAAAAGCCTCAAATGGATCTGACATTGTACCATAAATCTCAAAACATGGACTCATAGGACTGACGGATTCGGATCCAAATCTAATAATCCAAACATCTGACCTGAGTCCGAATGACAAACCAACTTGTAAGTAGTTTAATATGATTATTCTTTTGTTTAAGGATCATTAGCAATGCTTATTTATGATCCTTTGGGTGAGAATCCTATTGATCTTCAATGTAATCATGTGATTTATGTAAAGCTAGTTGTCCTTCAAGTGGAATATGTTGGGTTTTTTAGCCTTTTGTATTTGTTTTTAGTCCCACATCGGCTAGAAAGGAATACGTATCTCCATATATATGAGTCTTTACTCTTTATGGAGATGCACATGTAGTGCACATGGGTGTGTGCCATGTGGGATTAATTATTAATGGTATAAAGGCTTAATCAACAATTAAGAAGCTGTAAGCTTTTTGCTCTTGGAAATTTATTTCCATGGAGCTAAGCTCCGTAGGAGCTTAGCGACTCGGACTCGGGCTCGGACTCGGACTCGGGCTCGGGCTCGGGCTCAAGGGCTCATGAGGCATAATGTGGCGTTTTGTTGGCGCACTTTGCACTTAGCCAGTGTACGCAGTGTACGTAGAGTGCGTAGTGTGCGTATGGCTGGCTGCATATTAGAGCGAAAACGGTTGCAGCAGTTGTTGCACATTCAGGAGTGGTTCAGCCACTACCCTGAAGTTCAGGCAACTACTTGGCAACCGCCCCGTGGGCTATATATGCAGGTTCTCTCCTCTCTCTCAGAGTTGGAGAAATCAGAATTCCAGGAAGAAAACTCTAAGTGTTCTTTAACACAACAGAGTAGTGAGCGTGTTTTTTAACACAAACACTAGTGCTTTTTAGTACGCGTGGGTTCTGTTACTTCAGAAACAGAGAGAGAAGAGTAGAGCCATTGCCCGAGGAGTTCGCCGTCTTCCGAGGAGTCAGAAGAGCAGGAGTGTTCCAAGGTTTTCCGTCAACCTTGCTGGTTCCTGGAAGCTGTTCGCAGAGGGCGAATAAAGCTTTGAGCAACGGTGATCATTCACCCCAGCAATTCCATCTCTCGCCTGTCACCCTTCTGTTGCCTTTAGCAGTTCTGTCAGTATCTTCTTTTTAGAAGGCACTACTGCCAGTTTGCTACGATCACGAAAATCTCTTTAGATTATTCGTGTATTACGATATTTTTTTAGATCTCGTAATTTGCAGAATCCTTCTGGATCTCTGTTGCAAAACCTTCTTTAAGGAATTGCATTTGAAACGTTGTCTTTACAACTGTTTCAGTTTCTGTATTTTCCATCGAAAAGCGTGCCCCTGCGTTCCCGACAATAACAATCTCAAAGCTTTATTGCTACGATGGAAAATATTAATGCTTCACTCCTCAATACTGACTTTTGCAAATTAGAAAAGTTTGATGGAGAGCATTATCAAGTTTGGAAGAGGAAGGTTTATCTCACTCTTCAACTTAGAGACGTTGATCACGTATTGCTTGAAGAAGAACCTACTGTTCCAGATACTGGGTCTGCTGCCGCAATCTCTGCGGCTACTAAACTTCAGGCCAAGTGGAGAAGGGAGAATAGCATTTGCAGGTTGCTTATCCTGAATGCTATGGAGGATTCCCTAGCAGAATCCTATTCTAAGAAGAATATCACTAGAGACATATGAGAGTCTCTAGAAAAACTCTACGAAGAAGACAAGAACAGGAGCAAGATATTTGTGGTTGAAAAATATCACAAATGGCTCTTTGAGGACGAGAAGTCCATGCTGCCGCAGGTAAAAGAATTTCTGAAGCTGCGACAGAAGCTGGAAGATGAGGCGATGCCCCTCCCCGATAAGTTTGTTGTTGGAGGGATTGTCTCAAAGCTCCCCGCTGGGTGGAGCAAGTTCTATGCAAACATGCATAGGAAGAAGTTGGAGATCACCCTTGAAGATCTCCTACAAGAAATTTATGTTGAAGATCAGATGAGGGCTCAACATAAAGTTGACACGCTTTCTAAGCAATTGGCTAAGGCCAATCTGGTTCAGACCAAGGAACCAAAGGGAAAGGGAAAGCGTGCAGATTTCCAGAAGAAGAAGAAGAACCCTAACAACTTGAATGCTAAGGGAACTTCTTTCAAGTCAAAGAAATCTAAGGCAAAGATGCCTTGTTTCAAGTGTGGCCAGTTGGGCCATTTCAAAAGTGAATGCACAGCACCGGCCAAGAAATTAGAGCAAGGTGAGCCTAGCAAAGTCTCAATGATTACTGATGTAATTGCTATGATTGGACAGGTTGATGCTGTAGGATCTGATTCAGACTGGTGGGTAGATACTGGAGCCACCTGCCATGTCTGCTCCAGTAAGGAGTGGTTCACCACCTACACACCCACTTCTGAAGCGGTTGTGATGGCGAACCAAGCACAAGCTGAAGTTCTAGGGATCGGGACGGTTATTCTGAAGCTGACTTCTGGCAAGTCTCTGACGCTTCAAGGCGTGAAGCACGTACCTGCTATCGCCAAGAACCTGATCTCGGGAGGCTTACTCTGCAATGCAGGCCTCAGAATGGACATCAATGCTGGCCAGATGGTGATGTCTATCAAGGGAACATATTTCGGGAAAGCTTTTTATACCGAAGGAATGTTCAAGATTCAGCTTGTAAATCAGTCCAATGTAATTAATGTAATTAATGAAATCTCTCCTTCTGCTTATACTCTTGAGTTATGGCATAATAGGCTAGGATATGTTCATTGTAAACGAATAAACAGAATGTCTCGTCTAGGACTTATCTCCAAGTGTGGGGGTAAGGTAGAGAAATGTGAAGTTTGTGCTCAAACAAAGATCACAAGGAAACCCTTTCCTCGGGTTAATCGAAGTACAGATCTTCTGGAGTTGGTACACTCAGATATCTGTGACTTCAAACAGTTCTCTACAAAGGCAGAAATGAAGTATTTCATAACCTTCATCGACGACTTCTCAAAGTATGCGTTCGTCTACTTGCTGAAGGCTAAAGACGAAGCATTCGAGAAGTTCAAGGAGTTCAGAGCCGAAGCTGAGCGGCAGACTGGATAACAACTCAAAAGGATAAGAAGTGATCGAGGTGGGGAGTACAGGTCTCATGAATTCGCATCGTTCTGTAAGGAACATGGAATTGTCAATGAGACTACGGCTCTGTACTCTCCTCAATCAAACGGAGTAGCTGAGAGGAAGAACATGGCGTTGACAGAAATGATAAATTCGATGTTGTTGACTGCTGGCCTTCCTAAGTGCTACTGGGGAGAAGCTGCATTGACGGCCACTTATATTCTTAATAGAGTGCCTCATGCAACTTCAGACGTTACTCCTCATGAACTCTGGTTCAAGGTCAGACCTAACTTGAATGTCATTCGAGTGTGGGGGTGTCTGGCGTATGTCAAGCTTCCAGATCTAAAGATTCAGAAACTTGGGACAAGGACTACAAAGACGATCTTCTTGGGGTATGCCGAGAAGAGTGATGCTCGGAGATTTCTTGATATTGAGTCAAATCATATCATTGAATCTGGCGATGCAGAATATTTTAAAGATAAGTTTGCAAGGCACAAGAATATTGTTCTTTTGGATGTTGCGGAGAATAATGAGGGTGCACAAGAGACTGAAGTCTTCAATGAAGATGTGGTCCAAGAAGATGTTGTTGAAACAACGGTTGAACCAGAACAAGCTGAGCCGTCAGCTAAGCGTGTGAGAAGACCGAAGGACTTCGGAAGTGACTTTGTCACCTATCATGTGGAAGCAGATTCGCTTACCTATGATGAAGCGATGAAGACCAGAGACGCAATTTTCTGGAAGGAGGCGATTGACAATGAGATTGATTCCATCACCTCAAATAACACTTGGGTGTTGGTTGATCTTCCTGAAGGAGCGAAACCCATCGGATGCAAATAGATCTTCAAGAAGAAGATGAAAGCAGACGGAACTATTGACAAGTTCAAGGCTAGGTTGGTAGCCAAGGGGTTTTCTCAGAAACAGGAGATTGACTACTTTGACACATATGCTCCAGTAGCCCGGATGACCACCATCAGAATGTTGATCGCTCTCGCAGCAATAAATAAGATGGTGATACATCAGATGGATGTGAATACAGCTTTTCTAAATGGCAAGCTGACCGAAGAGATTTACATGCAACAGCCAGAGGGATTTGTCATCAGAGGTCTTGAAGACAAAGTCTGCAAGTTGGTGAAATCCTTGTACGGTCTTAAACAGGCTCCCAAGATGTGGCATGAGAAATTTGACAAAGTTATAAGGTCAAATGGCTACATGGTCAGCGATACGGACAAGTGTGTTTACACGAAGTTCGCTGATGGAAGAGGTGTGATCGTTTGTCTGTACATGGACGACATGCTTATCTTAGGTACGGATATTAGATGTGTCACGGAGACAAATAAATTCATCTCAAGCAAGTTTAGTATGAAGGACTTGGGGGAAGCTGATGTGATCTTAGGGATCAAGATCATCCGGACAGACACTGGACTAGCGCTGTCACAGTCTCATTATATTGAAAAAATGATCACTCGTTATGGGTATCGGGATCTTCCAGGGATCGATACGCCGTACAGGTGTGATCTGAAGCTGAAGCCTAATTCAGGGGAAAGCGTCAGACAGCTGGAGTATGCAAGCGTAATTGGGAGTTTGATGTATGCTACTACTGCCACAAGGCCTGACATAGCTTTCGCCGTGGGAATGCTGAGTCGTTTACGAGTAATCCAGGTGTTGAACACTGGAAAGCTGTGGAACGGGTTATGAGATATCTCAAAAAAACTCAGACATATGCACTGTACTACAGCGGAGATCCGTCGGTAGTGGAAGGTTTCAGTGATGCCAGTTGGTGCTCAGAGGTGGAGAGCGAGAGGTCCACAGGTGGATACATTTTCATAATAGGTGGAGCTGCTATATCGTGGAAGTCGATGAAGCAGACTATGCTCTCGCGGTCATCCATGGAATCTGAGTTCTTTGCACTTGATACCGCAGCCGAGGAAGCAGAATGGCTTCGGGAGCTCATGTATGATCTTCCAGTGGTTGGGGCACAAATACCGGCGATACCGATATACTGCGACAACCAGGCGACTGCAGCGGTGGCATCAAATGACCTTTTCAACGGGAAGAAGAGGACTGTGCAGTTGAAGCACAGGGCAGTACACGATCTTATCAAGAGAGGTGTTATTGCAGTAATTGATATTCGGAGTCAGGAGAACCTGGCGGATCCGTTCACCAAGGGCCTCAAGCGCCAGCTGGTCGATGACACAGCTTGTAAAATGGGCTTGAAGGTATTCTGATATTATATTATTGTATTCCTACCATAAAGTTTTATGTTATTAGTTCAAAGATTTATCCACTAGGCATCTAGCTTTTGGTTCAAGGGAGGACCACTAATCGGAAGAATATCAGGAACGATGGGTACATGTTCTATTGGGCATGGAGAGGTTACGGACCTATAACCACTGTTGTCTACTGTTGTTTTCTGCAGAAAACAGGTCCTGTGGGAGGTTGGCTTAAATGCCTTAATGAGTTCTCAGGCATTTGGAATGTCTGGTATGCTTTACAGTAAGCATGGTAGCAGAGCACTACAAGGAGTGTGACTCCATGCTATGTGTGGCGGTGACTCCACCATGAGGTTCTCGAAGAAGGTAAAGCCTTGGCTATGTTAGCCAAGTCACAGCGGCGTAGCACCGCAAATAGGCAGTTGGCCTAATGCTGTATATTGAATTAAAGAGGGATGTAGTCAGCACTACAAAGAGGAGGTGTTCCTCATGTTACGGGTGGCACGACACAACAAATGAGGTAAATCCGGCTAGGGATAAAGCCTCGGCCTTGCAAGCTATGTCGTAGCGGCATAACACCGCACAGAAGCGTAAGGCTTCATGCTGGATAGTTTGGCACTACAAAGGGGCTAGACCTCATGCTACGGGTAGTATGACACTACGATGAGGTTTCCGGTGTTTCGGGGTAAGGTCCTCGGCTTAAGGCCATGTCATAGCGGCGTAGCACCGCAAAGGAAGCGTTGGACGCTTCATGCCATGTCTCTTTAATAAAGAACTCACCTATAGTGTATGGACAAAGAGATATCAGGCCGTATCTTGAGGGTAAACTTGTAGACGCCCAATATTATACACTGAAACCAGGCTGGCACACGGCCTTAAATGTGCAGCCAGAAGCACATGTAACTACATTATGTGAGTGGAAAGAATTTTAGCTATGATGCAGAATTCAAGGCTTAGTCCATTCTTGTATTATAGTTTGATTTTTGACTCACGTGGGAAGATTCAAGTCTTAAGTGGCATCTATCCTAAAAGCATAATGGACAGTTACTGTGGAGAACACTCGTACTCATATATATAGAGATATGTGGGGGATTGTTGGGTTTTTTAGCCTTTTGTATTTATTTTTAGTCCCACATCGGCTAGAAAGGAATGTGTATCTCCATATATATGAGTCTTTACTCTTTATGGAGATGCACATGTAGTGCACATGGGTGTGTGCCATGTGGGATTAATTATTAATGGTATAAAGGCTTAATCAACAATTAAGAAGCTGTAAGCTTTTTGCTCTTGGAAATTTATTTCCATGGAGCTAAGCTCCGTAGGAGCTTAGCGACTCGGACTCGGACTCGGACTCGGACTCGGAATCGGGCTCGGGCTCGGACTCGGGCTCAAGGGCTCATGAGGCGTAATGTGGCGTATTGTTGGCGCACTTTGCACTTAGCACGTCAGCATCGTCGCTAGGCGCATAGTTCGCTTAAGTTGCATTCGTTGCGCGAGCCACTTGCGCGACCACGTTGCGCAGCCTGTTACGCGAGCCCAGTTACGCTGGCCCAGTTACGCAGCCCAGTACGCCCAGTACGCACAGTGTGCGCAGCGTACGCAGCGTGCGAAGAGTGCGCAGTGTGCGCAGTGTGCGCAGCGTACGCAGTGTACGTAGAGTGCGTAGTGTGCGTAGTGTGCGTATGGCTGGCTGCATATTAGAGCGGGAACGGTTGCAGCAGTTGTTGCACATTCAGGAGTGGTTCAGCCACTACCCTGAAGTTCAGGTAACTGCTTGGCAACCGCCCCGTGGGCTATATATGCAGGTTCTCTCCTCTCTCTCAGAGTTGGAGAAATCAGAATTCCAGGGAGAAAACTCTAAGTGTTCTTTAACACAACAGAGTAGTGAGCGTGTTTTTTAACACAAACACTAGTGCTTTTTAGTACGCGTAGGTTCTGTTACTTCAGAAACAGAGAGAGAAGAGTAGAGCCATTGCCAGAGGAGTTCGCCGTCTTCCGAGGAGTCAGAAGAGCAGGAGTGTTCTAAGGTTTTCCGTCAACCTTGCTGGTTCCTGGAAGCTGTTCGCAGAGGACGAATAAAGCTTTGAGCAACGGTGATCATTCACCCCAGCAATTCCATTTCTCGCCTGTCACCCTTCTGTTGCCTTTAGCAGTTCTGTCAGTATCTTCTTTTTAGAAGGCACTACTGCCAGTTTGCTACGATCACGAAAATCTCTTTAGATTATTCGTGTATTATGATATCTTTTTAGATCTCGTAATTTGCAGAATCCTTCTGGATCTCTGTTGCAAAACCTTCTTTAAGGAATTGCATTTGAAACGTTGTTTTTACAACTGTTTCAGTTTCTGTATTTTCCATCGAAAAGCGTACCCCTGCGTTCCCGGCAATAACAGAATATCCATGCATCCAATTTGCTCTTTATGCCCATCAATTAGCCCAAAAGTAAGGGATATGCAATGGAAAGATGTGCAAAGCGATAATGACCCATCTCTATTCCCCTTCTCGGAGATGTAGATTAGGATATTCACGAGGCCTCGTTTAGTTTATGGATTCAAGAAATTTGGAAAAAGAAAAAAACTTAATTTTTTTTTTGTTTGATAGTCACAAACTTAGAAAGTATTTTTTTAAACATGAAAAAAAATAGGAGGAAAAATAATTCCTCTCATAATCCATGGAATTTATTTTTCTTCCTCATTTTTCAACATTAATTACCAATCATTATAACATAAATAGACTTGTCTATTTTTACCAATTAACTTTTCGTATTATGTTGACTATAATTATGTTGACAATGAATATTATTAGAAGAATGATATATATATATTTTTCATTTCCTTTTATACACCAACCAAACACTGAAAGAAAAATCAATTGTTTTTTCTTAAACATTTTCCTTGTTTTACCAACATAGTAAAAATTTTTTTTTTAATATGAATCATACTTTTTCATTCCCATGAAAAATACAAGAAAATTGATTTCCTTCATTGGATACTACTTTTTCAAGGATAGCTTTGTGATATTATAATGCTTCAAATTGCTCCAAATTAAGTTTCAATGTGGGCATGGGCCACCAAAGGTTGGGCTTTTGTTCCTATTTGGAAGTTTGAGTATGCAAAAAGAAAAAGAAAAAAAGAAATCGGATAAATTTAAAGTACAATTTTATTTTCATGTTTGGTTTAGATTAACAAATTTTATTTCTAAAATTATAAATATCTAAATAGTTGTAATTTGAATAAATCCAAATATGGATGTCTTTATCTATATCCACAACGACCTTTATCTTATTCCCTCTTATATATTATTAATGCGAAAAGTCTCAGATAATTGATTTCAGCTACCGTATTCTTTTTCTCTTTTCTATTTTACAGCACGTTATCAACACCATTGTCCAAGGAGTTCCAGGTCGTTCAATTGTCGGTTTAATGACAACCCAATAGGAAAGGTACTGGTCGCCGGTTTAAGGACAACACAAGAAATGTATGCGTCACAATGTCTTTTATTCTTATAGCTGATGTCAAGTCATGCATGAATATTGATAATCTATATATTATTTGATTAAATTACTACCATAAATTTTAATTAATAATCATTTGAAAGGAATTTCAAACATCATAATAGTTTAGATAGACATCATCTTTTCATGTGATAATGAAATAAAAAGTATTATAAACCTTCCGCATTACACAGGACTAATCCGTCCAATTGATCAAGAAAGATATCTATGTCTATTGACTTGAAGTATATAATATATTATATCGATCCAATATGAACTTCAAATACACTGATCAATATTCTGATCATATGTAAGTTCAATAGCAAATCCAATTTCTTCATACTGTATATGGACATGTTTTCTTTCCTAGCCAACATGTAATGAATACCAAATTTAAATATATTTTGATTAATATTTAAATGTTAATCCCTCGTTCATACATATTTGGTATGAGGTTTTTGACAATATCATTTGGTAGTTGAATTTCAAAAAAAACAATATCATTTGGTAGTTTTTTATTTATTTAAACAATATAAATGTTAGTCTTGTATCTTAATTAGTAAATATCAATCAAACGTATTGCTATATTGTTATTTCTTTGTCCATCTATATATTTGTATGATCATGTTCTTATTTATTATCTAGATTGATAGAATGAATACATTTGGTTTTGATGATATTTATTTAATCTTATCACTAATACATGTATATAAAACAAGCACAGCAGTAAGGGGTGTTAGAAATTTTATTGTGCCATGTCGATTCATGAGATGAAGAACATAAATTAAATTGCGGAAGCATACCTGAATCCATTGCTAGACTTGATGGATCTTGAAGCGAACGTTTCTTTATTGGGTTGATCTTCCAACCACGACCCTTAATGACAAAGAAGAATCCGAATCCTTTGCCCCTCTCTTTCTGTTGATGGGGATGCAGAAGAGAAAAAAGAGAAAACCTCTCTTTTGGTGGCCGTATAAGTTGGGAAACCATAACCCTAATGAATACACATATTTATATATGTGTTGATATTTCTAATTTGGCACCTCATCAAATTAGAATTATCTCCGGTATCTACACATTAATTACATGACAATTATATTCTTAAGCCAATTTTCAAATAGATCACTTTAATTTGACTTAATTATTTAGATAGCCCAAACACAATTAATTTTACATTTGTGGTCCCTTAATTATTGAATAATTACAACAAGGGGCTCACTGTCTAACTAGGATTTAATTTCTTGGAGGGCAGTAAGGATGACCCAAAAATAATACTATAATTGAAAAAGGGCCTTAGTTTTATTCTGGAGACAAATATAAAGTTGCTATATAGAAAGGCGATACATCTCATTGTAATCCACAAGATATGGTACAGAGTATATGTTGTCGAATAAAGGCAATAGATTTAGGTTGTTTCAGTGACACCTCTTTCAGCAATCAGTTGTACTATAGATTTTTAGCTTTAACTAGTAGTCTACTCGGCTTGATACAATAAATGAGCTTTGCTATGCCTACAACCAATATTACAACCCCTTACAACTTTGCCACGTGTCGGACTTCGATTGGAGGAGGGGAAGAAGTGGTGGGACCGGGTGGAGCCCATGTAGCAGGGGGGATGAGAGTGGTGATGGGACCAGGTGGGACCCATGTGTAAGAGATGGGAGAGAGTGGTTGTAAAAATGTTATAAAAATTTGGTAGTAAACTTAGCATTTTCCTAAACTAAAATGCAAGTTCTCAATTACACATCACGTGCTAGCCAGGCACCAATGACCCTCAAGCTCAAGCCTCATGTCCAGATGGAATTTTGCTCACACGTCCAATTCTTTCAGGAATCTGAGGCCAATGTTCATGGCACTCTCATTTATAAGAACTTTTCGCTTTTGGCTTTTATATATACTGGTCTTCTTAGCTTTGACTTTTACTCTTGAAATGATTTTTTTAAGCATTATGTCATTATTTCTACGTCTTTCATCGGCTAGAAGGCTGGATTATGTTAGAAAAATTATAACATTTTGTTATTTTTCATAAGATAAGTTGTTTGCTTGCTTGAGTTCCATACCACCCCATTTGGATACATGATAGTTGTTGTGTTGCATGTCCGAGAGAACCAGTTGCTCATGAACTAAAATTTACAGGTCGTAGCGGGTCGGGGGCCTCCAAAAGGTTAAAAGTGAAAATACTAACCTGAATGATGGTATTTTAATAATGTAGTTGTATATACTATAAAGTTTCAAAAGTTTGGGCAATAAGGTTGTTCTATCCGTAGGGATACTACATATGTATTATTGTACTACTAACTATTATTGACCAAAACTTCTATATTTAGAATTATTATTATTGATAAATAATATCTTTATTTGTAACTATTGATAAGATATTACAATATCTAGAAACTGAAATCCATGAAAAAAATTAGATAGTAACATCTTATACATGACTAGTGCTACTACCAACACCACCCTTATGATTAGGATCTTTTTCTCTAATATAAATACTAGTGTGAAAATAGTATCCATGCTACTGATCATGCTCGTATTATTGAAGGTTCGACAGAGCACACTTAATTTACCCAATGGAACCTACCTACTTATACAAAATGTCTTATAATCTTATACTTTCAAAAGAAAATTATTGAATTTTAAGGATATAAGGCTAAACGGGTATCATATTGAAACTATGAGTGAGAAATAATTCTATAACCTCTATTATAAAGAAGAACAAAAGTTCGTTATAGAAATATTCTACAGCTTATCATTAGGGATCTATTACTCACATTAGGGTAGTCAAATCACATACTATGATAAGCCAAAAAGCTCAATCCTAAGGGTCCATTGTGAGCCAGAAGTCGAATGATCCTATAAGTTTTAAAATTGTACATAATGTTATGTTCGATGATGCATGTGTACATGGGAGCTTTAGTATCGGATATGAAGGGGGACAGATTTAGGAGTCTGAATCTAGAAAGAACCGTATCGTCCGCTTGGTTGGGCCAACCAAGGGTGCAGAAGCTCATCGGAACAGTAGCATGTTCCGATGAAAGATGGAAGTCGGGGTATCACGACCCACGTCCGCATGATATTCGGGTACTAGTGCGTGAGGCACACCCAACCTATATCACATAAGTGGCGTAGCGTACTGTTCTAGCAAGGTACTCAATCACAGAACTAATGAGAAGCATCATAAGAAAATAACCAGATTTTTTTATAAGTTGATAATCAAAGTAACATAAGTAAGTGAATCCCAGAGTTGATCACAAACTACTAAAAACGCTAAGAAATTCTTCTGGAGACAAATCCGACAATAGATAATGGAAATCAAACTAAGAAAGGAACTAAACAAGGAAATCCTACGTAAATGTCTCTAGAGATGTATTCGTCCTGTTTCATCAGATGGATAGATCACAAGTCCAAATGAAACCTAAAATGTCAATATATCCAGTCAAGATTGGAACAAGTAGCACCATACATAATGTTGCATGATACATAATAAAACTACATACAAATAATGCAACAAGTAACTAAATAAAGAGATACATACATGGTAATGAGACCATTAAGCTAAATAATGATCAGAGAACTAGTTATGCTACTAGAACAGTCATGCAATGATCAAGTATATGCTATATGTGTTTGAAATACCATTTTCATTATGTGATCGGCTTGGTTTGGTGATGCTAAAGGTACGGATCGAACATACGTGAAATATATGTCAAAATATTATTCAGAAATGACTTAGGCAGTTGGTTGTTGGTCACATAACTACTTGGCATTTTCCTCTTCCTATGATTCACGAGACAGGTGATCCAAAGATGTCACGCCCCAGAACCAGAATACTGGAGAGCGGGGGCAGACATAGCCAGCTACGTATATTGAAGAGCAACCCACCTCGCTATACGGTCACGGCTGTCTAGGATACATGAGGGTTTATCTACAAGCCAATAGTCTCTTAAGGTCATGAATAAGCCTATTGTCTCAATCACAAGCAAGTAAGTAAAAGTTACAAGATGTATGATCATTAAATATACAATAATAAGGCGTCCCAAATATTACATATTCAGCTGATCATGAAGCTAGTCGTATAAAATGTCAGGACTAGCAAGAGTTTAGTCATACATGATCAATCCTAGGATATGTTAATCATGTTACAGCCCGTAGGCAGACAGTATGTAAGTGAAATCGAGCTAAACAGGTGCTCGTCGGCTAAATGCCTCAAAAAAATATTTTTACAATAGAGTGGGAGAGCCAAAAATAACCCACTCGTTGCCAGGGTTCCGTCTAGTGTTCACCATCTGGCTGGAAGGTCGATAGATCCTCTGGAGCTGCTCCGAAATTTGGCCACACAAAACCAGCTGGGTCAGACCCCAGAAAGGGCAAGTGCCACAAAGGAGGCTTCACTTAAGAACTAAAACCAGCAATTAGCACAAGATATAAATAAAAGTAAGAACTGAAAATAAAGGAAATACACCAGGATGATATACGATGAGATAACCATAGAACTTATTCAGATAACCAGGTTACAACCCGTAAACCAAACAAGGACCGGGGTTGTAACCCTTCATCTGAACAGAACTTAGAATTCTCACCATTTATCAGTAAAATAAATACAAGCATTCTGGTCATTCAATAATCTGGAACAGGATCAGGGCAAGACTAGACTGGTTAGACTCCATCCAATCATTTCACGGCCAAGCAAGAACTACGGCTTGATACTTTAACTAACTAGGGTTATCACAGGCCTAGTTACTAGCAAGATGCAGTGAGATTATTCTACATCCACAAGCCCTGCAGACCATCCAGATTCCCCGGATTAAAAGATTAGAGTTGAATTCAGGTGGGTACATCGTCCAGGAAACGAATGTACCCTTAGGTAGCTTGAAGGGTGCAACACATGACAGTGTGCTGGAAATGTGCCCTACTCGACGGCAGGCTACAGATCCCAAGGCGTGCCCAGGTAACGGGATTACCTGTAGCTGGGAAATCTCTTCATGACTAATGTATTAATCTAGTTATTAGTCCTTAGTTTATTTCAATAGGTACTCCTGACCGTGGTACTCAGGAGTCTCCTCCTAGACATGATGCAAGACAAGACTGGATTATTTATATGAGCACAATCGCCCACGGTGTCCAGGTTAATTATACAGGTCATGTCATGTCAGGTAGCCGTCACAACAGCTTATCAAGGTATAACATGTCAGGTTATCAGGTCAAGTGTACTTGTCAGGAGTGCGCCACGACGGGCCACTATCAGGTCATGTCAGGGTACTCATGTCAGGAGTGCAACACTACGGGTCACTATCGTGTCAGGCTCAGTTATCAATTCCAAACATATTACATAAATTCGTGATTATCAAGTTCATGACAAAAGGCGTAAGGATATAAAATGGACGTAAAATATCTAATAAAATATCAATATACAGGGCTATAGAAGAGCCAAGCCTAAGAAAAATAAAACCAAACTGACATACTGATATAAGATCAAGTCTGCCAAGGGCCATATGCTCAGTGCAAGCTACGCTCAGGTCAAGCTACGCTCAGGCCAGCGTACCAAAGGGTCCATACACTTCCAATGGGAAGCGTACACAAGGGACAGCGTACACCAGGGCACGCTCAAGCTACATGTCAGCGTACGCTCAAGCTAGCGTACGCTCAAAACTCGTACGCTTGAGCTAGCATACGAAAGGGTCTAGGGCACGCTCACGCTAGCGTATGCAAAAGACACGCTGCCAACAGGCAGCGTATCAAGGCTAACGTACGCTCGCTAAAAAGCAGCGTACGAAGGCTAGCGTACGCTCGCTAAAGAGCAACGTACGAAGGCTAGCGTACGCTCGCTAAAGAGCAGCGTACGAAGGCTAGCGTACGCTCGCTAAAGAGCAGCGTACAGCTCAGCGGCGTAAGCTAAAAAGCTAGCTCACTGTTCACCGTCTTCTCCAAAGGGCAAGAACAGCAAGAACAGCAAGAACCCCATGGATGGAACCCAAAACTCCAAATGCTCATAACTTGGTCAAAACAAGTCCGAATCCAACTTTTCAAAGGTCAAAATTGGGTAGAATGAAATTCTCTACGACATGGAACCATCAAAACTTAAAAATAAAGAAGTTTGATAGATCAAAACCACCAAAATCTAAAAATAACTAATTTCTAGATCTACAAGAATTAAAGCCTCAAAATGGAAAATAACAAGTTCTAATGTGGTTTAGAATCATGAGAGAAAGCTAATGAAACCATCAAAAGGAGTTCTCTTGTGGAAGCAAGTTGCACTTGCCTATGGTTGGGGAGTTGTGGAGAGGAAGAAAGAAGAAGAAATAAATGAGAGTTATGGAGGAGAGAGAAGGTTGGTGGGGAAATAAATATCATGGGTGGTGGTAGGTAGGGGGTTCACCTTGGTCCATGATGGACCAAGCAACCAGCCGGCCAAACCAAGCCAACCCAAACCGAGAGTTAAACCAAGCCGAGAGCTAAACAAGGAATCATGCAATACAGAATAAAATACGTATACGTATCCTAAAATACGTAATACGAACACAGGCATTACAACTCTACCCACCTTAAAAGAATTCCGTCCTCGGAATTTAATCAAGAGACTAGAGGAGCAATGACAAGCTACATTAATCACATGCAAGCTATACTAGGCATACAATCACTCATTCAAGCAAGGAATCGAAGGCATGAGGCATAAAAAAGACTTTATACCTCACGAGTCAAACAAGTCGGGATATCGCGATCGGATATCATCCTCACGCTCCCACGTTGACTCCCCAAAAGAGTGATGACCCCGAGCAACTCGGACTAACTTGATAGTCTTGTTCTTGAGGATCTTCTCTCTCCGGTCCAATATAGACACGAGCCTCTCCTCATACGAAAGGTTGGTACCAACAACCAATTCCGAATGATCCAGGATGTGGCTCGGGTCCGGGATATACCGTCGTAATTGGGACACATGGAACACGTCATGCACCTCGCTTAGCGACGGTGGAAGAGCGAGACGATAGGATACATCTCCTACTCGCTCCAGAATGTTAAACGGTCCTATATACCTAGGACTAAGCTTGCCCCGTACGCCGAAACGAATGACGCCACGGTTAGGCAAAATCCTCAGGAATACATGATCGCCGACCGAAAACTCGAGAGGGCGCCGATGAGAATCGGCCCAATGGCGCTGGCGATCTTGGGCAACTCGAAGATGATCTCTGACTCGCCTGACCACTTCAACTGTCTGGGCAATCATTTCTGGACCGAGCATCTGTCTCTCTCCAACATCATCCCAGGCTAGCGGGGATCTGCACTTCCTACCATACAGTGCCTCGAACGGTGCCATCTGGATACTGGCCTGGAAACTGTTGTTGTACGAGAATTCCATCAGGTGCAAGTGATCTTCCCATGAACCACCGAAGTCAAGTGTGCAAGACCGCAACATGTCTTCAAGAGTCTGGATTGTATGCTCCGACTGGCCATCTGTCTGCGGGTGATATGCTGAACTGAACTGGAGATGAGTTCCCAAACTCTCTTGCACGCTACGCCAAAAGTGTGACGTAAATCTTGAATCTCGGTCCGAGGTGATACTGACTGGCACACCGTACAATCTGACAATCTGCCTGAGGTACATCTCTGCTAACTGAGCTGTCGACTGACCAACTCTGAATGGAAGAAAGTGAGCCACTTTCGTGAGCCTGTCAACTATAACCCAGATAGCATCTCTACCAGCTGGGGATCTAGGTAATCCAGTCACAAAATCTATGGTCACATGCTCCCACTTCCATTCTGGAATTGGCAAGGGCTGAAGAAGTCCAGCCGGTCTCTGATGTTCGGCTTTAACTTGTTGGCAAACCAAACACCGAGAGACAAACTGAGCTATCTTCCGCTTCATGCCATTCCACCAGAAATGCTGCCGGATATCATGGTACATCTTCGTACTGCCAGGATGGATGGAATACTGCGAACTGTGCGCTTCTGACATGATCTCCTGCCGGATATCTCCGCTGGGTACACAAAGACACTTACCGTGTCGAAGTGTACCATCCTCATGAATGCATAACTCTGGTCTTCTTCCTGCCTCACACTCTGCTCTGAGTCGCTGAAGCTTGGAATCTGCTGACTGCGCCATCCGGATCATCTCGATTATAGTGGACTGAACTTGCATACTGGCCATCAAGGCCACACTGAAAGGAAGAACAACTTCAATACCCATCTTCTGAAGATCGGCTAACAGCTCTGGTTGCGCTGTTAGAAAATAAGCTCCGGCTCTCCTGCTCAACGCATCCGCAACAATATTAGCCTTTCCAGGATGATACTGCAGGTTGACATCATAATCCACAAGAAGCTCCAGCCACCTTCTCTGACGCATGTTAAGATCCTTCTGGGTGAAAACATACTTCAGGCTCTTGTGGTCGGTGAAAATCTCTACCCTGTCTCCATACAAGTAGTACCTCCACAACTTAAGTGCAAATACCACTGCTGCCAGCTCCAAGTCATGGGTTGGGTAATTCCTCTCATGATCACGAAGTTGTCGTGACGCATAAGCTATTACCTTCCCATGTTGCATCAAAACACATCCTAAACCTCTACCTGAAGCATCACAGTATACTGAGAATCCTCTGGTCCCATCTGGAAGTGTGAGAATAGGAGCTGTTATCAGGCCTCGCTTCAACTGCTCAAAAGAACTCTGACACTCTGCCGTCCAAGCAAACTGCGCATCCTTGCGGGTCAACTGCGTCAATGGTGCTGAAATTCGAGCAAAATCCGAAACAAACCGCCGGTAGTAGCCGGCCAATCCAAGAAAACTGCGAACCTCTGTAACTGTGCTGGGCACTGGCCATGACTCAATAGCTACAATCTTCTGGGGATCCACTTCTACTCCTCCTCGAGTGATGATATGACCCAAGTACGAAATGCGATCGAGCCAGAACTCGCATTTACTGAACTTGGCATATAACTGGTGCTCTCTGAGGATCTGAAGAACTATACGGAGATGCTGCTCGTGCTCCGCCTCACTCTTGCTGTAGACCAGGATGCCATCCAAGAACACAATCACAAACTGATCCAAGTAAGGCATGAAGATACGATTCATGAGGTCCATGAATACTGCCGGCACATTGGTTGCTCCAAAAGGCATAACAAGGAATTCCCAATGCCCATATCTCGATCTAAAAGCTGTCTTCGGGATGTCCTGCTCTCTGACTCTGATCTGATGATAACCTGAGCGCAAATCAATCTTCGAGAATACTGAAGCCCCCTTGAGTTGATCAAATAAGTCATCTATCCTCGGGAGAGGGTATCTATTCTTGATTGTCACTGAGTTCAAGGTACGATAATCAACACATAACCTGGACGTACCATCCTTCTTTTTCACAAGAAGCATCGGGGCTCCCCAAGGTGATCCACTAGCACGAATGAATTCCTTGGTTCTGAGTTCTTCAATCATCTTGTACAATATCTCCAACTCTGATGGCGCCATCCTGTAGACTCTCTCTGACACTGGGGCTGTCCCAGGAATCAAGTCTATAGTGAACTCGATCTTCCGCTTCGGAGGCATACCTGGAAGCTCTTCTGGGAAAACATCTGGAAACTCATCCACTACCCTGGGCAACTGAACTGCTGCTACTGCCATCCGTAATATCGGAGGAGATGACTCAACCTCGCCTCGGGAGAAAGAAAACTCCGGCTCGCCTGGAATGCTAAAAATAACCCTGCCAATGTGGCAGTCTATCCTAGCATACTGGTTCCTCAAGCAATCCATCCCTAGGACCACATCATAATCGGCCATCGAAAATTCTATCAATCTAGCGGGGAATTCTCTTCCGCTAACTACGATCCGACACGAGGAAAACACTCTATCTACACCCACAAGTCCGTTACCAGTAAGTATATTAAGCCTTACTGATAATGACTCGGGCTCCAATCCTACCCGTGTCGTGAATCGTGCAGACATAAATGAATGCGATGCACCAGAATCAAATAAAGCTGAAGCTGGAAAGGAGTTGACGAGAATAGTACATGCCACTACCTCTCCTGGTGCCAATCCTTCCTCCACGGTCATCACCATAGCCTGACCGTGCCCTCGGGATGCTGGTCCTCTCTGCTGAAATCCTCGCTGTCTGCTCTGACTCTGGGCTTGGACTTGTGCATACTGCTGGGGGTTCTGCTGCTGGAACACTTGGTTCTGAGGCGGCAAGGGCCTCGACAATGGATACTACCGTTGCTGGACCGGAGCTGGTCCCCTCACCGAAGAGCTAGAAAGGTTGGACGATGATGAACCACCCCTATTCGGACAGGATCCAACCCTATGGTCTGGTGCTCCACAAGCCAGACACAATCCCTGTGCCCTGCGACATTCTGCCACCACATGGCCTGGCTTCCCACAATGAGAACAACCCACTGCGGAAGATTGCTTCTGCTTCTGCTGCTGAGGGTGCGTCGGAGTAGAATGTTGAACCGACGTCACCGAGGCCGCCCGCCTCGGAGCTCTAATAGCCAAAGCCCTGGCTGCCGGGGCTGGGGCTGAAGACTGATTCATCTGACCGTGGGATCTCTTCCGACCTCCGATCCTGTCCACAATCCTCTGGGAGGTATACTCATGCCTCCGGGCTGCTCTCAAGACTGTATCAAAAGTCTGATGCTCAAATTGCTCAACTGCCAACAAGATCTCCAGGTGAAGTCCCTGCTGGAACCGTTGGGCTCTATCATACTCGGTTGCCACCAAAGTGGGAGCAAACCGACTGAGTCTGGAAAACTCGGTCGCATATCCGTCGACCGTCCTGCCTCCTTGCTTCAGATTGGTAAATCTCGTCTGCAGATCATACCGAGCCACGGCATCAAAATACTTGGTCTGGAATCTCTCTCTGAATACTGCCCAAGCAATGGGTGCTGCTAATCCAACGACCTGCGCTGACCACCAGCTGCGGGCAAGATCTAACAACTGCAGGCGCACAACGGCCACCTTCTCGTTCTCTGGGGTCCTGGCTGCTTCTAGAATCACCTCTGTGTCCTGAAGCCATGCATCTGCTGCGATAGCATCTTCACTACCGTCGAAGAATGGAGGGTTCAAGCGCTTAAAGCTGTTGGCCGCGCTGTTCCCTGGATGACCGCCTCTGGTCAAAGCATCCGCCACTGCCTGTTGCAATGCATCTCCACGACGATCTTGAGAAGCTATCAAGGTCCTGACGAGTCCTACCAAAGTGCCATCATCAGGCTCGGCAGGTCGAACTGGCTGGACTGGTGGTTCTCCGTCAGAGGGCACGACTCTGGAGGCTACTCCAGAATGTTGGACTTGATCCCCACGCTGCTGCTGGATCGCGGGAGGTGCTCCGTCTTGCTGATCGGCCGGGTCAGGTACTATGTCGCTGAAGAAGACGACATAGGAAACAATAAGGAAGGACCAGGACAGATCAACGATACAAGCATACGATCAGGACAAGAATCCAGGAATTCAGAAGATACGAGCAGAGATCAAGGACGAATACTGATTGAGACATCTATTCGGTAAACCCTCACATATCTTGTTTTACAAGACCTGCATGGGCCACCACTTAAACCATGTCACGCCCCAGAACCAGAATACTGGAGAGCGGGGGCAGACATAGCCTGCTACGTATATGGAAGAGCAACCCACCTCGCTATACGGTCACGACTGTCTAGGATACATGAGGGTTTATCTACAAGCCAATAGTCTCTTAAGGTCATGAACAAGCCTATTGTCTCAATCACAAGCAAGTAAGTAAAAGTTACAAGATGTATGATCATTAAATATACAATAATAAGGCGTCCCAAATATTACATATTCAGCTGATCATGAAGCTAGTCGTACAAAATGTCAGGACTAGCAAGAGTTTAGTCATACATGATCAACCCTAGGATATGTTAATCATGTTACAGCCCGTAGGCAGATAGTAAGTAAGTGCAATCGAGCTAAACAGGTGCTCGTCAGCTAAACGCCTCAAAAGAATATTTTTACAATAGAGTGGGAGAGCCAAAAATAACCCACTCGTTGCCAGGGTTCCGTCTAGTGTTCACCATCTGGCTGGAAGGTCGGTAGATCCTCTGGAGCTGCTCCGAAATCTGGCCACATAAAACCAGCTGGGTCAGACCCCAGAAAGGGCAAGTGCCACAAAGAAGGCTTCACTTAAGAACTAAAACCAGCAATCAGCACAAGATATAAATAAAAGTAAGAACTGAAAATAAAGGAAATACACCAGGATGATATACGACGAGATAACCATGGAACTTATTCAGATAACCAGGTTACAACCCGTAAACCAAACAAGGACCGGGGTTGTAACCCTTCGTCTGAACATAACTTGGAATTCTCACCATTTATCAGAAAAATAAATACAAGCATTCTGGTCATTCAATAATATGGAACAGGATCAGGGCAAGACTAGACTGGTTAGACTCCATCCAATCATTTCACGGCCAAGCAAGAACTACGGCTTGATACTTTAACTAACTAGGGTTATCACAGGCCTAGTTACTAGCAAGATGCAGTGAGATTATTTCACAGCCACAAGCCCTGCAGACCATCCAGGTTCCCCGGGTTAAAAGATTAGAGTTGAATTCAGGTGGGTACATCGTCCAGGAAACGAATGTACCTTTAGGTAGCTTGAAGGGTGCAACACATGACAGTGTGCTGGAAATGTGCCCTACTCGACGGCAGGCTACAGATCCCAAGGCGTGCCCAGGTAACGGGATTGCCTGTAGCTGGGAAATCTTTTCATGACTAATATATTAATCTAGTTATTAGTCCTTAGTTTATTTCAATAGGTACTCCTGACCGTGGTACTCAGGAGTCCCCTCCTAGACATGATGCAAGACAAGACTGGATTATTTATACAAGCACAATCGCTCACGATGTCCAGGTTAATTATACAGGTCATGTCATGTCAGGTAGCCGTCGCAACAGCTTATCAAGGTATAACATGTCAGGTATCAGGTCAAGTGTACTTGTCAGGAGTGCGCCACGACGGGCCACTATCAGGTCATGCCAGGGTACTCATGTCAGGAGTGCACCACTACGGGTCACTATCGTGTCAGGCTCAGTTATCAATTCCAAACATATTACATAAATTCGTGATTATCAAGTTCATGACAAAAGGCGTAAGGATATAAAATGGACGTAAAATACCTAATAAAATATCAATATACAGGGCTATAGAAGAGCCAAGCCTAAGGAAAATAAAACCAAACTGACATACTGATATAAGATCAAGTCTGCCAAGGGCCATATGCTCAGTGCAAGCTACGCTCAGGTCAAGCTACGCTCAGGCCAGCGTACCAAAGGGTCCATACACTTCCAATGGGAAGCGTACACAAGGGACAGCGTACACCAGGGCACGCTCAAGCTACATGTCAGCGTACGCTCAAGCTAGCGTACGCTCAAAACTCGTACGCTTGAGCTAGCGTACGAAAGGGTCTAGGGCACGCTCACGCTAGCGTATGCAAAAGACACGCTGCCAACAGGCAGCGTATCAAGGCTAACGTACGCTCGCTAAAAAGCAGCGTACGAAGGCTAGCGCACGCTCGCTAAAGAGCAACGTACGAAGGCTAGCGTACGCTCGCTAAAGAGCAGCGTACGAAGGCTAGCGTACGCTCGCTAAAGAGCAGCGTACAGCTCAGCGGCGTAAGCTAAAAAGCTAGCTCACTGTTCACCGTCTTCTCCAAAGGGCAAGAACAGCAAGAACAGCAAGAACCCCATCGATGGAACCAAAAACTCCAAATGCTCATAACTTGGTCAAAACAAGTCCGAATCTAACTTTCCAAAGGTTAAAATTGGGTAGAATAAAATTCTCTACGACATGGAACCATCAAAACTTAAAAACAAAGAAGTTTGATAGATCAAAACTACCAAAATCTGAAAATAACTAATTTCTAGATCTACAAGAATTAAAGCCTCAAAATGAAAAATAACAAGTTCTAATGTGGTTTAGAATTATGAGAGGAAGCTAATGAAACCATTAAAAGGAGTTCTCTTGTGGAAGCAAGTTGCACTTGCCTATGGTTGGGGAGTTGTGAAGAGGAAGGAAGAAGAAGAAATAAATGAGAGTTATGAAGGAGAGAGAAGGTTGGTGGGGAAATAAATATCATGGGTGGTGGTAGGTAGGGGGTTCACCTTGGTCCATGATGGACCAAGCAACCAGCCGGCCAAACCAAGCCAACCCAAACCGAGAGTTAAACCAAGCCGAGAGCTAAACAAGGAATCATGCAATACAGAATAAAATACGTATACGTATCCTAAAATACGTAATACGAACACAGGCATTACAAAAGATTCTTAATTAGGTTCAAAGATTCTAAATACGTCCATATCATTATTCATTAATTAGATCAAAATAATGTCATCACGTGTCAGAATCGCGTCTCAATATGATAACTAACTGGAAAAAAATACCAACATTTATAATGTATAATAAAACATAGAGTATGGTGTACTTGCCTCAATTAGTTGTAGTCGACATGCACAATATGAATATGTCGACATATAATAATTTAGAAGCTAAGTCCTATAGATGATCCCAAATGATGAAAATGACAGTTATATTAAGTCCAAAATAGTCCAAATAGTCCGATTTGATATAGAAGTATAGATTTTAGAATTGGCACGATTATTGAAATCGAGATATAAATCCACATTTGCAAGAAAGATATTTGATTAGTCATGATCGTGTATTGATTATTCCAGTCAAAAAAGAATTTGATTAAGAGTCTCAAGGTCATACTAGAAGTAACTCTAATAATAATAATATTTAGTCCAAAGTTATTTATAAATTAAAAATAAATTCTAAAAGATTGTGTAGGGCTCAAAGCCCAATGATTAGCAATTTAAGATTTAGGGTCTAAAGCCCAAGCCAAGCTAGTTAGATAAATCCAAAATAATATATAAGGCTCAAGGCCAAAATTTCAATAAATGTTTTAGGGCTCATTGTATGAGTCCAACCCATTTGTCATTATTAAAGAAGATATAGGACTCGAAACCCAAGGTCCAAATACTTGCTACTTAAATTATAAGGTTCAATAATTTAAGTATATAATACCCCGTGGGTTAAGGCTGAATTACTAATGGTGCAATAATTGTAGCCCAACTTATACTAAAGCCCATATTTACTTAAATCCAATAAATGCAATCCAAGTTATATTAAAGTCCATATATATACTAGCTGGGCTCAGGCCACTAAATAAAATCTAAATTATTCATAAGCCTGAAGTCAAGTCCTAAGAATAAATCATTTAAACCACAAACCTTTTGCGGGCTTCAGCCAAGTATTTAGCCCAAAATAAATTAAATAAGAACACAACAAAGAAAACCCAATAAAAAATATTCATTGTTGTTCATACAAAAATGAAAATAGAAGACAGGAAGAAATAGAGAGTTGAAAGCAGAGAGAAATAATAAGATCGAGAGAGTGAGAAAGAGGAAGGGAGAGTATAGAGGGATGATCGAGAGAGGGATTGGGAGTGAGAGGGGGTGAGGCTCACCTAGCTCCGACATGGAGACACGTCCGCCGACTCGGAGGCGAACGCTAGCAGTTATCCTGAAGGCCGGCACGGTCGCGATTCGCAAGAGGATGGCACGACAGCTCTTGCACTACGACAATGACATAAGGCTGGACGTCTGGGCCCGCCGGGCCGGATCAGGGCAGAGAGGTAAGCTCGAGTGGTCTAGCACCTTTGAGATAGCGACCGATGGCAGAGCCTATCTGTGGCGTCGGTCGATCCGGGTGGTGCGGTGTTGGTAGTATGGTTACGGTGGAGGAGTAACAGGCAGTGGAGGTGGTGTTGTGTCCGTGGTGGTGATGCTGGTGGTGGCGGGATATGGTGGTGATACTGGTGGTGATCGGTCAGTTGGTGGTGTTGGGATGGATGATGGTGGTCCGATGGTTTGGTATGATTAAAGTTAGATGGTGGTGGCAGCGAGACAGTGATGGTGGTCCGGTGGTGATGCTGGCAGAGGGAGGTAGTAGTGGATTCAGATGGTAACAGGGTGAAAAGTGGTGGCAGAGGGTGGTATCTCGAAAGGGCTCGATGGTCGGGTCAGGGCAGAGTGGGGAGACAGAGGTTGTGGAATCAAGTGGTGGCAGTGGTGGTTGTTTGTGGAGTTGGTGGTCGGATGTTTGGGTGGTGGCAGAGGAGTATGGAGGTGGGGGTCGGGTTGGTGTTGGCTTGTGTGTGGCTGGCTAGGCCGAGATAGGAGTTGGCTTGAGACTTGGCCGAAGAAGAGGGGATCGGCCGGTTGGACAGTAGTTGGTCGGGGAACGAATAGGGAGAAGAGTGATGATGTAATTGTATAATTGCTATGTTATGGATTGTATGTGAGTAAATAGAATGGAGAATGCCCCGTTATATAGTGTTGGGAGAGTTTGGAGAGCAAGTATGTGCCATGAGCACCAAATGTAAATTGTAAAAAATAGAGGAGCAAGGAAGGAAATATGGGGTTTAGAGAGGGTTCTAGAAATCTAAGACATGGCTAACTAACTAACCCCTAATGATGGTTAACTAACTAACTAAGGACTAATTAGTCATAACTAACTTTTAACTAGTTAGCCATCACATGGCACATTAAAATTAGTCATAAACAAAAATAATTTCATTTAAACATCTATTTTTTATTTAGTAAAATTGAATAATTAATAATTCAAATTTTATTTTAAAAGAATTCAAGGGAAATTTATAACTAATCACATGGCCAATTTAGTCATGGCTAGTCGTGATTTAAAATTAATCATGATCATCACTTTTAAAAATTTAAAGTGATTAGAATTTGAAAAGAAAATCAATAGTTCGCATTTTAAAAAATTCGAGAAAAATTCTATAAAATTTGAAAAAAATATATTGGAAGTCAATTACAAAGGGTTACATGGTTCACGACCCGTTCCCGAATAATCGGGTACAAGTCATGATATACCCGGCCTACACTAGTGTGAGCAGTGGTAGTCAGCCATCTAAACTTTAAGAATTATCAAAGTAGAGGGTATGAATCTCTCATCATAGCTCTACTCGTGTAACTATCAACAATCACAGCATCCACTATGTCTTTTATTACATGTTATTTTACTGTAGATCTCCGAAAATAGATCTGGTAAGTGATAAAGGCAACTTAATACAATCCTCAAATTTCCATGAACATCAAAAACTACAATCTAAATCCCCTCGGGAAAAGTCTCCTGGCCCTGGATAGTCTTCGAAGTGCTCTCTACTATCGGGTCCTCCTACGATCTATAGAGTGTGGATAGTAAGGGTCATCATCACCTGTATATGTCAAATATCCAGTCAGAAAAGGAGCAAATTATAATATAACTCAACCATACTCAACAACAAAATGCAATAGTATATAAAATAACAAAGCAATAAATAACAAGTAAACTAAAGAATACATGAAATCCTATACTAACTACGTGAAACATGTGCAATAGAACACCAATAAGCATGTAGGGGCTATCATGTATAAGGCACATCGTAGCCGATATGCTAGCAGTTACACAAGTAAGAGTAAAGGCATACCATAGGTTATAGTGTCCCGTCTCGCTCAGTTCAATCGAAGGAATCGAAACGCAATGGCATTGGACTTAGCCATGCAACAACTTACTCGAAGGCCCACTCAGCCGAGGTAACTTCTCATTCAGGTGGGTGGTTTCGATGAACTTGCCTCGACTTGGTTTTCACACTAATAAAGGAACATTGTCAATTGCACTGAGTAAGTGCTAATGAAAGAGATGAACCCACATAGCTAAAGGGAACAATCCTGCTTCGAGTCAAATGTGTATAGAATATGTAATGGTTAACTTGATGCCTAGATATCACTCCATGATGGCTTTAAAAGTTGGCACTCGGTCCTTCACTCTCACGACTTAGGTAAAGAAGAGACGACTTGGGCATAATAGATCACATTTATATTGGCACATAGACTATAGACTTGCAATCATAGTCTAGATGTTCCTACGGCTGCATTGTTTGTTATAGCATGTGCGCCCCCACGATTTTAATACGAGCCATACGATTTATGGCATAGGTTAAGGCACTAAAAGAACACGGTTGTTAGTAAGTGCACGTTCCTGCGGTCATAAGGCTTGGTATAGCTTTTGTTCGTCCTACGAGTTAAGTTGTATCACATGATTTTGGGAACGGTCGTAGCAATAAAATGGAACACGGTTGATTCAAGTTATGATGGAAGGCTATCATTTAGTCATTCTCGAGTTTGAGTCAAAAAATATACGCTAGATGTTCTCATGACCGGTAGTCGCCAAGGCAGTCTCCATTTTTGGGAGCTGTATAGATTAAAAATAGGAAAATATGAGATAAGAATTGGTCTTATAAGTACGTCAGATTGAGTAGAGTCTTGCACGATCATGGACAACTTGTACACAAGATTTTAGTTCTTCGAACAATTCTCAGGACATCGAAATTGATTCATACCTAGGGGAAACAAGTTTACCATATCCGACGTACTGGCACGGGGTATTGCAAAGTGCTTCATGTAGTTTGACTGAAGGATGACTCCAAAATGCTTAGTGATTCGGGGCATTCATTGGGGCTAGCTACCTTGCTACTGAATGATCGTTGTCTAATCCATCAATGTCATGAATTGCCAGTGACCCTTTATATAGATGAGTCGGTGTGCTGAGCGACAATCCACATGCACTGTGATGATTGAGTCACAAGAAGTGTAAGCACGACATGAATGAGTCAGAAAAATGTGTGCACGGTTTGCAACACAAATATGAAACCTAAGATTTGGCTATAGCAGAGACACGTGCTTCAGCATGAGATGTGACATCGGTTGTGGGATTTAGTGACACAAGTTTATGAGTACGGTTTGAGTCTGTTGTATGTGAAATAAGAAAGACCGTTAGACAAGTATGAATGGGTTACAATGTACGGTGAGGCACGACCTCGATGTTCTCACACAAATGGATCTTATGGTACGTCCACATGTTTGCACAACTAGGTTTTATAGTACAGTCTCAAAGAATTCGGAGCATGATCACGATTGTTGCAACACGAAGTAGTGTTATAGTTCTGGAATAAAACTGATCCTAAGGCAAGATCAGAAAGAATACAAAAGGATAAGTTGTACTCATTAAAATAACGTGTTAGTTTTGTATGGGTGGGCGAGGGGCTCACTCACCAGTACGGTTGTGTATTGATACCCCCCCAGTCTTCATGTGCAAGTCCAGGACCAACAAGCTCGAGGCGAAGCTCGCTTGGACACCCTGAGGCATGGAGTTCCTTAGCGTTCGAGACGTGCGACCACAGTAAAGAATTCACATATACGGGACATAATGTATGGACATCGCCTTCCGAAGCATCCGTAAGTGGCAAGCTTTAAACTTTTGTACTAAGAGAGGAAGAGAGAAAGAGAGAGAGCTAAGTGTTTGCATTCAGAGTAAAAGTGAGCTTGAGCGATTTGTAATCTTGGCTTCACGTCCGTGTAATCTTATTTTCAAAATCAATAAAGAGTATCATTTTGTACCTATAAAGAAGATTTGTTTCTTGTACATTTCGTGTTATTCAACTTCTCTGCGACCATCCCATAGCAAGCTGCTATAATCGGCCATTATGGAATTCGCCTTGTACGTGTGCAGCCTAGGCTCGTGCGGCATCACGCCCTAACAAGGATGATCGACTCTGCAAAATCGAGATGTGACATAATAGTATCAGAGCACGGCTTTATGTCCTTGGACTTCGATTGAATTCTTTTGAAGTTGATGTTTAGACTTCCGTAACAATGTATTTGGTGCGCTCTCTTTCAATTTTTGCGGGATGCTTCATACAATAAGTCTAATAATTTTGTAAAATCTCACGAAGGAAATTTGGTTGAACAAAGATGGTTTCACGAAAGGCATGGTTGACTGAGTTGACTAGGTAATGTATACCTAGACTTGCGTTGGTATTAGCAATTGTGTGCGAAATCAAAATATTTTTGGTTGGAAATGAGTCAGACTTGATTAATGAGATGTTGGATAGATAACAAAAAAGTTGATATTGAAAGTTGATATCGTCAATACGATGTAGATGAACCATGCTTGAATTTTGAGGAATGGTTCGAACGGAGATTTAAAGTGATCGGTTGTGATTCAAAAAATTATTTCGAGGATTTATCGAGTAACATCATCCCAGAGTAGTGTACGTGATAGCCTTGGAGATGTTTGATCGACTAAGAATCAGGGTACCAATGAGTCTATCAGCAAGCAAAAAAATTGTACAAAAAGCCTAGAAAGAGTATTTCAAACTTAGTCGTGACCTGATAACTAGTATGAGTTTGATTGGAATGAACAAGAAAAGGATGCACATCAGATTAGGATTGCATTAGGATTGCGTTGAGTATGAAATGCAAAAATGATTGAGTAGGTAGAATAAATCGAGCAAATCTAATGTGGAACATAATGGATGACTCAATCGAAGGAATCAATATGGACCATACACAAAAATGTTGATACAAAATTGAACGAAATAAAAATTTGAATTTGAATAAGGAAAGATAGCACAATAAAAAAATAGCATGTATAGAAATATTTTATTTGAAGATACAAAAATGACTCTAAGAATTTGGATAAAATTGCTCGATGACTTAAGATAGATGAACTTACGTGATTTTGGGTTTGAACAAATTAATCAGGTTACTCATTTGGGAGATAACTATAATGAAATTGACTTTGAATTTGTAAGAGCTGACCGTATATCTAGTCCGAATGATATTATTTAGTTGTACGACTCGGAGTTTGTTGTCAAGGAAGATCATCAGATTATTTATATCATTGATGGTATTAAGGCATACCAAAGATCGATATACAATAATTCGAGGGTACTCTGATTTGAGGAATGATAATCGTATCAAATATGATTGTTGAAATGGATTATGTTCTTTAGTATTTTGATAGTAGTGAATATTTGGATGGCTTGATAAGATGAACTTGAAGTTTGCGTGAATAGATACTACTCGAATTATGCGAATCAAAAATATTGATGGATTTGATGATCATTGATGTGAGGATTATATGACACGGAGAAGTATAGTAGACGATCTTACGACTGTGTAATAAGATAGATGCACGAAATTGAGGACTAGTAGGATTGGGATTTAAGAATAGTCAAAATAGACGAATGTATGATTGAGATTTTATGACTCAGAATTAGAATCGACATTGTGACTTGTGATCAATGGATTATGACTTATGATTTTGTAATCGAGGTATACGAATTTGAATTGATTGGCCTGTTGAACGAGTTGAGGATTGCGAGTTTGAGAGTTATAAGATTTTACGTCATTGAAATGCATGTAATCGAGGATGATCGAGAATGGATTTAACCTAGGAATGACTTTGTTGAATAACTCGGACCCCTTGGACTAAAAGTTCAAATTTGGATAGGAGAAATCTATGTTCGAAGTTTACAAATCACAGTGATGCGAGCTTGGATAGGAAACCGTATACTATCGACTATGGTATGATCTTAGAATTGGAGGGCAAGTATTTTGATATTGTTGTTTAGGAATGGTGATCCCAACATTGACTTTGACTTTAGCATAGTAAAGATAGCCTAGCGCTTAGGCAGACGTCCCTGTGCAGAGAGATAGAATTGTGCGATCGACCTTAGCGATAGTTGCCTAGATAGATAATAGAGCTAGGTAGCTAGTTAGAAATGTTCTTGGAAGTTTTTATGAATGATAGTTTTGGAGTGGGCTACGATATTGGGATATTGGTTGTTCCATGAAAAGATGAACACATGTTTCAATAAAATCGATAGAAATTGCACCTGTCAGTTTTGTTCGGTTCTCTATCACGAGGCTTGGCTGAAATACATATATTTTGAAAATATCTTAAATATGTGCAGAATCCAACTCGAGTGGTATATCAAATTCATATCAAACTAAAGGGTAGATCGAAAGAATGATCGTTGACAAAGCAAAATTATATTTTGATAAAATCAAACAGGTTCTCAAGGATTGAATAAAAACCAAAGTTTACTTGATCGGATTGAAATGATATTATTGGGATTGGAAAATTGTACTTAAAAGAGCATATTTGAGATGTGCATAATTAGAAGATTCAGATTTTGATGTATTGTTCAAAGGGTTTAGAAATTTTTGGAAGATGGAATGTAGACAATGCGAATGATAACTTTGAAGGATAGTGAAAGTGATACGTGTGATTATGATTAAGGCATTGATACAGTTAGGTTTGGAAAGATCGTTTAGGATTTGAAATTGAAGGCATGGGGATTATTATAATTTGGTTAAAAGGTAATACTGGGTTTCGGCTAGGAGATAGCGAATGATCGATTTGGTTATGTTTAGATTTTGGAATGAATAAGGATCAACGTTCATATGGGTTTGTACTAGAATTAAGTGCCCGTATGTGCGACGAGTTTAAGTTACCCTATGTTTTGAAATGTAGCAGCACGAAGCCAATTATAGGTAGAGACATTACTTGAGGAATTGTGTTGCGAAATAGTTCGATTGTTTAAGAATGACTTAGTTGTTCGATAAAATTAGCAAATGTAACTCCTCTTCCCGGAATTTTGAAGATATTTTTTAATTATTTATTTGAATTAGACGGTGATTTTAGAATTTTATAAATAATTAAATAGTTATTACGATAGATGACCTTAGACATGGTTAAGATTGGAGTACAAGATGACCAAGAATCATGGCACGGATAGTGCAGTGGCGTGCTTTAACTAGTGTTTATCCATGGTAGGGGAATGCCAAGTCATAAGTGTGTCCTAACTAGGAAAACCAGGCCAAGTTGTGACATGACCCCTATAAAGGATTTATTTATTTATTTATTGAGACTATGATATTTAGGATGCCCCGGTTGTACCAATTAATCCGGACTGGACCAAAACCAAGCTCAAGCCCTTGTAGTGATGTAGTGCGACCAACAACGTCCATGTAGATATATTTTCTCATCTATATATTTCATAGTTTACTTAATTGCAAAATGGTTATTGTTCTCTATTGAGCTACTATTTAATTTATATGATAACTAATTCCTTTGCGCTATCTTCGTGCATTAGGAATTTACTATACACATTTGTACAAACCCCTATTATCACACTTACCTTATTTTGTTATTCTCCTTATTTCATTATTATTATTATTATTATAATGGTTATTACTTTTGAGGTATAATAAATGTATCTCATATATATAGTATTACTATTTAAAATAATAAAAAGAAGAAAAAAAAGGGAATCCCAGCCCGTCCCAGGCCCACGGCCCGACCCCCCTTTTGTTTGTACAGCCAAACCCCCCTAGCGCATAAGTAACGAGAGAAAGGAATGGGAAAACTCGAAAAACCCTAATCCTAACTGTTCCTTTCCCTTCCGCTACCTCCCAAACGTACCCTCGACCATCTGTGCGCCGACCTAGCCGTCGGGAGCTGCCATAGTTGGCGCCTGAACGTGCGCAGCCGAGCACCAGTAGCAGCATTAACCCTACACAGGTACCATGTTCGTCTCGAATTTTCTTCCTGAATACTTAATCATTTTTCGAATCGTAAATTATTTCGAAGAGCCTTGTTGACCCTCTTCAACCCTGTTTATCTAGAATTAATTCTACTAGATTATATCAATTAGAAATTCTTTACAAAAATGCCAAGAAACCTATTCGAAAATAGAGCAATAAGACAGTCCAACTCCTTGATTGGAAGGCAGTTTATAAAGCAAACAAAAGGATTTTTTGAAAACTAATTAACAGAAGTCCTAGACAACCTATAGGGCTAGGCAACACAATTTACAGAAGTCGATTTTATCGACTACGTGCCGAGAAATCGGATCCCAAATATTGACAAAAACTCGTTTTCAAAACTGTGAATTTTCAATAAAACTCTCTGGTACGACGTGCGTCCCGCCAAACCGGGCGACGTGGTCTTGAACTGAAAGCATCGAAAGGTACGTATCAACTTCGCGGACGTGTGGGCTTTGACGAAATTTAAATTGGGTGTGTGTACGCGACGATTTGATGCGTATTCGTCAAAATTTACCGTATCGGCCACTTTGTAGTTTTTCTAATTACTTTGTGCATGTTCGTCAGATCGAGACAAAATTTGTGCCAACAGGACTGTATCATTTTTTTGGTCCTGTATGCCAAGTTTGGTCCAATTATGAGACAGTTGATCGGATCGCTGTTTTGTGGGTCCCATGATCCGACTCAACGAGCGATTTTGTGTACGGCACGCCGGAATCCAACTTTGGACATACGGTTGGGTTCGTATTATCAAAACAAATCTATAGAGATGTAGTTTGATAACTTTAGAGACCATTGACTCTAGCACACTTTTCGGTGCAAAGCGGATCCAATGGCGGACATCGTTTTAGCCCGAAATGACCGTTTTGCCCCTGTGTCCAGAATTGGACTTATGGATAGGCAATCCTAGCTAATTTGACTATTCTGAAAATATTGATAATGTCTATTTCATCTTTCGGAGACAGTTATGAGATTTAGACTTTATGGCTTACTAGTTGACAGTATATTATTGGTTCTTCGTGGTACTACTAGGCAAGATACCTTGCCTCCTTCTACAGTTCATTTTCATGCTTATAGTTCTTCTGCTTTTATTATGTTATCATTTAGTTACTCTAGTTGATTTTATTCATATGTTTTATGCGTTCCATGTTTACCAGTTTATTGTCTTGCTTGTATTCTATCTTTTATGACTTGTTAGTGTAGTTATATCAGGCTTGTCCACATTATAGTTAATGCTAGAGCTATCCTTACCTGTGTCTTGATTAAGTTATACCTTGTTGTCACCTGTACCTCGACTGAGTCGTGTCATAGAATGAGTACGTGTAGATGAACTGCTAATTTCCTGTTATCATTTTCTCAACCAGAGAGTCCACACTCGGGACGAGGGTATTTTTTTGATCTGTTTACATCTGTGAGTCCACACTCGGGGCGAGGGTGTTGTCTTGTTCATTTGCACCAGGGAGTCCACACTCTAGACGAGGGTGTTTGCCTTGAACTAATCTGTGAGTCCATACTCGGGACGAGGGTTAGTGATTAGTTCAAACCCATGAGTCCACACTCGAGACAAGGGTTTGGTATTCTATTGAACTCTTGTTCACTTGTTCATCCAGCAGTTCAGTTATGTATAGTTGTTCTTGTATCCATGTTTCTAGTCACCTGTCAGTAGTCACTTGTCAATAGTTACTTGTTAGCTATCATTTGGTCAGTAGTCACTCATCATGATTCCGTCTCTTTTCCTGTTTATATCGTATTTGTATTTTATGCATGATAAACTGTTAGATAGACATATTTTTATGTATCTTGCTATATCCCCTGAGGACCTGATAATCTCTTCAGATTTAGCGATTGCATGGGGTTAGTTAGCAGAGCAGGATGGTAGATGTTGGTGATACACTTGCAGGATCCAGGTATTGATAATACATTTATTATCCGTTCGTGCTTTCATTCCTTATCTCTGCTTGTTGGCTTACTTTATAGACTTATGTTATTTCTTGGAGTCTAATCGGACGTGTATGCTAGTGGGCTGCAGACCACGACCCATAGTTGTTCATTCATGTTTATTATTCTTATTGTGGATTGAGATATAGTTTGCCTTGCCATGATTAGACACATTATCATAGTCCAGACAACGTTTACATATTCGAGTTGGGCTAGAGTCCGCTTGATACGTAGCTGCCTTGCTCACGCGCTCGCATCCCGAAAAGCGGGTGCGGGTCGTGATAAGTTTTTTGGTGGCCCATGCAGGTCAGAGCATATAGTATCGGTTATGTAACTGTACTGATACGGGCATTCGAATATGACTAAACCCTTTGAAATCTCAATCCACACTGTCTTAAAAAATTCTCTTAAAAATTTCTCTACCACCCTTGAACTTCGTATTTACTCTCGATTACTCTTCCTTTACTTTCTTGTATCATTGCTTCTCGTCCCTTCCTATTTCGGAGCGACGAATAATCGTGCTATATAGATTTATCATAAAATTCTTAGGTTATAGTGTAAGTTCATGTAATTATTGAATTTTGGTTGCTTGATATATAGGAGGGGATTGGATATGACATATGCCATAGATATATTGGTATTAATTTTAGCAACTAGTTAGGAGGTTATAATGTTTTAGCGACATGTGTTTTGAGGGAGTTAGTGTGACCAAAGGTGGGTAGAAGTCCTCGAGGATTTGTAATTTTGAAATGACCATGAGAATAATTGATAGCTAGGGGGACCCCATCTTCTACCATCACTAACAGACTCTTTCCTTAAATTTCGAGGACGAAATTCTTTTAAGGTTAGTAGATTTGTAACTCCTCTTCCCGGAATTTTGAAGATATATTTTTTAATTATTTATTTGAATTAGACGGTGATTTTAGAATTTTATAAATAATTAAATAGTTATTATGATAGATGACCTTAGCCATAGATAAGATTGGTGTACAAGATGACCAAGAATCATGGCACGGATAGTGCAGTGGCATGCTTTGGCTAGTGTTTTGTCATGGTAGGGGAATGCCAAGCCATAAGTGTGTCCTAACTAGGAAAACCAGGCCAAGTTGTGACATGATCCCTATAAAGGATTTATTTATTTATTTATTGAGACTATGACATTTAGGATGCCCCGGTTGTACCAATTAGTCCGGACTGGACAAAAACCAAGCTCAAGCCCCTGTAGTGATGTAGTACGACCAACAACGTCCATGTAGATATATTTTCTTATCTATATATTTTATAGTTTACTTAATTTTCTAATGGTTATTGTTCTCTATTGAGCTACTATTTAATTTATATGATAACTAATTCCTTTGCGCTATCTTCGTGCATTAGGAATTTACTATACACATTTGTACAAGCCCCTATTATCACACTTACCTAATTTTGTTATCCTCCTTATTTTATTATTATTGTTATTATAATGGTTATTACTTTTAAGGTATAATAAATGTATCTCGTATATATAGTATTACTATTTAAAATAATAATAAGAAAAAAAGGGAATCTCAGCCCGTCCCAGGCCCACGGCCCGACCCCCTTATGTTTGCACAGCCGAACCCTCCCCCCTTAGCGCATAAGTAACGAGAGAAAGGAATGGGAAAACTCGAAAAACCCTCACCCTAAATGTTCCTTTCCCTTCTCCTACCTTCCGTGCGTACCCTCAGCTACCTGTGCGCCGACCTAGCCGTCGGAAGCCGCTGAAGTTGGCACCTAAACGTGCGCAGCCGAGCACCGGTAGCAGCAGCAACCCTACAAAGGTACCATGTTCGTCTCGAGTTTTCTCTATTAATACTTAATCATTTTTCGAACCGTAAATTGTTTCAAAGGGCCTAGTTGACCCCCTTCAACCCTGTTCATATAGAATTAATTCTACTAGATTATATCGATCAGAAATTTATTGCGAAAATCTCGAGAAACCTATTCGAAAACAGAGCAATAAGACAGTCCAATTCCTCGATTGGAAGGCATATAGTTTATAAACCGAACAAAAGGATTTTTTCTAAAACTAATTAAAGAAATCCTAGACAACCTATAGGGCTCTGCAACCCAATTTACAGAAGTCGATTTCATCGACTACATGCCGAGAAATCGGATCCGAAATATTGACAAAAACCTGTTTTCAAAACTGTAAAATTTTTAATAAAACTATCCGGTACGACATGAGTCCTGCCAAATCAGGTGACGTGGTCACTAATCGAAAGTATCGAAAGGTACGTATCGACTTCACGAACGTGTAGGCTTTGACGGAATTCAAATTGGGTGCGTGTACGCGACGAATTTGATGCGTATCCGTCGAAATTCATCGTATCGGCCACTTTGCAATTTTCCCAATTACTTTGTGCATGTTCATTAGATCGAAACGAAACTTGTGCCAACAGGATCGTATCATTTTTCTGGTAATATACGCCAAGTTTGGTTCGACTCTGAGACAGTTGATCGGATTACCGTTTTGCGGGCCCCACGATCCGACTCAACGGACGATTTTGTGCACGGCCTGCCAAAATCCAACTTTGGACATACGGTTGGGTTCGTATCATCAAAACGAATCTGTAGAGATATAGTTTGATGAATTTAGAGACCACTGAATCTGGCATGCTTTTCAGTGCAAAGTGGATCCAACGGCGGACATCGTTTTAGTCCGAAATGATCTTTTTGCCCCTATGTCCAGAAATGGACTTACGGACAGGCAATCCTAGCTGATTTGACTATTCTAAAAACGTTGTTAATGTCTATTTCATATTTTGGAGACAGTTGTGAGATTTGGACTTTATGGCTTAACAGTTGACAGTATATTGTTGTTTCTTCATGCTACCACTAGGCAAGATACCTTGCCTCCCTCTACAGTTCATTTTCATGCTTACAGTTCTTCTGCTTTTATTATGTTATCATTTAGTTACTCTAGTTAATTTTATTCATATATTTTCTGCGTTCCATGTTTACCAGTTTATTGTCTTGCTTGTATTCCATCTTTCATGACTTGATAGTGTAGTTATACCAGGCTTGTTCACATTATAGTTCATGCTAGAGCTGTCCTTACCTGTGTTTTGACTAAGTTGTACCTTATCGTCACCTGTACCTCGACAGAGTCATGTCATAGAATGAGTACGTGTAGTTGAACTGCTAATTTTCTGTTATCGTTTTCTCAACCAGAGAGTCCACACTCGGGACGAGGGTTGACCAGTTACACCAGAGAGTCCACACTCGGGACAAAGGTGTTTGTCTTGATCGGTTTACATTCGTGAGTCCACACTCAGGGCGAGAGTGTTGTTTTGTTCATTTGCACTAGAGATTCCACACTCGGGACGAGGGTGTTTGCCTTGAAATAACCCGTGAGTCTACACTCGGGACGAGGGTTAGTGATTAGTTCAAATCCGTGAGTCCACACTCGGGACAAGGGTTTGGTATTCCATTGAACTCTTGTTCACTCGTTCATCCAATAGTTTTGTTAGGTGTAGTTGTTCTTGTATCCATGTTCGTAGTCACCTGTCAGTAGCCACTTATCGATAGTCACTTGTTAGTTGTCATTTGGTCAGTAGTCACTTGTCATGATTTCGTCTCTTTCCATGTTTATATATTGTTTGTATTTTATGCATGATAAACTGTTAGATAGACATGTTTTTTTGTATCTTGCTATGTCCCATGAGGACCTGATGATCTCTTAAGGTGTAGCAATTGCATGGGGTTATTTAGCAGAGCAGGATGGTAGATGTTGGTGATACACTTGCATAATCCAGGTATTGATAATATATTTATTATCTGTTCGTGCTTTCATTCCTTGTCATGATATACTCTGCTTGTTGGCTTACTTTATAGACTCATATATTTCTTGAAGTCTAATCGGACATGTATGCTAGTGGGCTACAGACCACGACCCATAGTTGTTCATTCATGTTTATTATTCTTATTGTGGATTGAGATATAGTTTGCCTTGCCATGATTAGGCACATTACAATAGTCCAGACAGCGTTTACGTATTCGAGTTGGACTGGAGTCCGCTTGATACATAGCTGGCTTGCTCACGCACTCGCATCCCAAAAAGTGGGTGCGGGTCGTAACAACAAAGGCACGGAGCACATCTCTGATGGATGAACCAAATAGAAAGTTTATGTTCGAGAGATTGTTGACGTTTAACAGATAAATGCAAGTCAAGTATAAGTGATAAGTTGATGAGTGTATACCCGGTAAGTTTCTAGGACAAATTTTTCTAGGACAAATTTTTTAGTGTAGTGTATTATGTAGTGCTCCATCCCGCTCAGTTCAACCAGAGAAATCTAAATACAACAACATTTGGACTTAGCCATGCAATGGCTTGCTCGAAGTCCCGCTCGGCCGAGGCAACTCTTCACTCAGGTAGGTGCCTTCGATGAACTTGCCTTGTCCTTCACACTAATAAAGGGACATTTTCAATTGCACCGAGTAGGTGTAGTAAAAGAGATGAACCCACATAGCTAAAGAGAATAATCCTGCTTTGAGTCAAATGTGTATAGGACATGGAAAGGTTAATTTGCTGCCTAAATATCACTCCATGATGGCTCTAAAAGTTGGCTCACAGTCCTTCGATCTCATGGCTTGGGTAAAGAAGAGACGACCCGGGCATAGATCACATTTGTACTGGCACGTAAGCATAGTCTAGATATTTCCACGGCCGTATTGCTTGTTATAGCATGTGCACCCCCACGATTTCAATACGGGCCATATTATGGATTAGGTTAAGGCACTAAAAGAATCGGTTGTTCAAGTTGAGTAAGTACACATTCCCACGATCGCAAGGCTTGGCATAGCTTTTGTTTGTCCCACGAATTAAGTTGTATCACATAATTCCCATAATTGTCGATTGCTCACAATTATTACCGTTACAAATATCTTTGTCACGGTAATAACCGTTTCGTTTTGGGCGTGGTAAATATTTTGTAACGGTAATAACCGTTATAAATTATATTTTTCGTAACAATAATAACTGTGAGAAAAATATATTTCGTCAGGATTATTACCGTTAGGAATTTACTATTCGTCACGGTTATTAATGTTACAAAATACTTTTTGTCACAATTATTATTGTGACTATAATGTATTTTTCTGTCATTATTTTACACTTATTGTAACGATTATAACCGTTGTAAATGATTTTTTGTTTCAAATATTTCAAACCACGAACGTGCATTCAACTCATAACTAAACCATAGAACATATTAGATTTCTAACATTTCAAACTTTCCATAAAATATTTGAATAATAACTAAACCACATATGAAAATATTGTCAACGGATGGAGAACCTCTCTATAGAAGAACAAAAAACATACTTAAAGAAAACTTATTCATAGCTAAATTATAAGAGTTTCGAACTAATTTCTTACAGTAGAAAACAAAAAGAACTTATAGGAAAATAACAATCCCTCACATAACAACTTTCAATATCTGACATAATATAATGTCGCCAAAATAAGAACCAAATACCAACATCCATGCTTCCAAGTTGCCTTTGCATCACAATAGTTGATGCCCTTGCATCAAGTCTAAAGGTAGGTTCATCTTGTGTAAATAATGGTTCTTCTTGTCCCACTGTGTTCCTGACTGTTCTCATCATAATATTGTTGCCTTTTGCATCAAGCCCATTTTGTATTCGAGTTTTAAATTGAAGAATGGCATTATCATCCTTCAGGTTGACAGGTTCATCCAGTGCTTTGACAATGGCATACTTCCTAGCCTTCTCACTAACAAGGAGGCCATAGTTTTCATGCCCCTCACTCTGAATGTTTCCATGCACCTGGAACATGATTCAGATGTTCACCAATGCACAAAATTTACTAGCGCATTATCACTATTCTGTTAAATATACCATGTCAAAACATTTTTTCTTCTACTCGAAACTGGGTAACATTCAACACATGCTATCAACTAAAATAGATATTAAACCATGAAAAATAGATCAGTTGAGATGTTAGTGACATGTTAAAATATTATATGAGATAACGGTACATATAGTAAGAAAAACATTTAGGATACAATTAACAGATGTGTCTTGACATCTCAAACAATATTCTCTGCTATACAAATTAAGTAATCAAAATAGCCTACTTAAACCACAAAATGAACCCATCTTAAGCATTTAGGTTTTGTCTTGTGTTGGAATATCAAATTATTTGAAACAAATACTAATTGGAACTTTGTTGATAAACATATCAGTGTAATATTAAGACCTTCTTGTAAACAGTGAACTCTACTTTATTGGGTATAACGTTCCTAAACCTTCTTATATTGGAGCAAGTAGGGGTTGCCTATTGTAGTTGTCCTGCTACCAAGTTGCAATGTTGTTAATGGGTTGCTATGCTATGTTGAGACTTGAGACGCAAAAAAGGAACCGTCTATTGGCATGTCCTAGTATGCTATTTGGGACTGTATGCGTCACAATTAGTGGTATTTTGAGTGTCTTTGTCACATCTGACACGGACAAGGAAACTATTTTAGAGTATCTGTGTTTCCTAAGGACAATGTGAGCCTACATCCTTTATTTACCTATAAAAAGCCCTTGTTGTCATAAGTTCTAAAAAAAGGGAATAACAATTGTTTGTGGCCACTTAGATGTGACCGGTTAAGTAGGCCACAAAGTGGAGCTCTTTTTCATTTTCAAGTGTCCAATTACTCTATGGCTCTTTGGGGTTTGTTTAACAAACCCCCAACAAATAGCCCCCTCAGACAAATCACAACTGGATGTAATACCTGATTTCGAACAATAGATTATACTTCCTTACAAAAGCATCTATTTTAATCAACTGAAGAGGTTATGTTTCAGATGTCAAGTAGTATGAGCATAAATAGGCATACTTGGTTTGATATTGCCAATTTACTAGTTTCTTCTCATCTTTCTGAAGCTCCCTTCAAATATCTATAGTTGTTAATGAGCATATGATTTCAGCCGTATCAGACTTCCAGTTTTCAATCTAATTTGTTAGATTCTAGATTGAAATCTTCTATTCCATTTTCATATATAATTCTAGATTGTTTTCAAATATTGACTTTCAATTATCAAACTTTTTCACATATAATTTATAATTTGGTCATAGATAGATATTGAAACATTCTCTTCCATATTGAAAACCACCCCAGCCCACCAGTAACTAGATTCTTTTCAAGTATCCGACTTTTAGTTTTCAATCTAATGTGTTACATTCTAGATTGAAATCTTCCCTTCCATTTTCATATCTAATTCTAGATTCTTTTTAAAGTATCAGACTTTAAAGTTTCAAACTTTTTTCCTATCAAACTTCATCATTTTTCAAAGAAGCAAAGATGAACACATTAGATATGAAAAGATGAACAAATTATATATCAAACTGCATCAATTTTTAAGTATCAGACTGTTTTCCTAAAGATGCAAAGATAAACAAATTTTCACACCTAAAGTACCTGAATGAACAAAATAATTCAACAAAAAAAATAGAAGAATAACAAATTAATAATTAACAAAAGTTAAATGAGAGACTCACTGCTAGTATACTGGATCAAATATTTGGTGGCCAAGGAGGCGGCTAGAGCCTGCAGGAGTCAGCAAAGCTGCGAAGGGACAAATTGTCACTCCCTGATTCCGGTATACGTATTTTTAGCACGTATACTGCTTATTTGTAATTACGTATATTTATACGATATTTATTTTGTTGTATTTCTTCATGTATATCCCAAATTATTTGACAAAATAATATTTCGTAATTTATTTTCTGTGATTTTAGTTTACAGTTTTGGCTCTAATTGGGTGACATGTTCTCGGTCCACTTGAACCCGTTGGGTCATCATGAACCAACTTGGTTTAGATTTTATATAAAACTCATCTCCTTCTCTCTCCTCTCATTTTTCCTCTCATTTATTTCCTCCACCAACCAAGACAAGTGCCAACTTGCTCAAGAGATGGATTTGTATTTTGTTAATGATTTCTTACAAAATTATTTGTCAAAATATGTTCTTCTCCTCAATCTATACTAGTTTAGAACTTGAAAATTTCCATTTTGAAGCTTTAATTTTTGTAGATCTAAGTTTTCTTCATTTTCGAATTTACATGGTTTTGATCTATTTTCGTTAGGATTTTATGGGTTTTGATGCTTCCATGTGGAAGAGAATTCATTTTCACTCAAGTTAGGACTTTGAAAATCTAGATTTGGTTTTGATTTGGTCAAGTTAAGGAAATTGGAAGTTTTGGGTGTTCTTGAGGAGGCACTCGGCCTGGAAGGGAAGACCCTTCAGCCTGCGCTCTTTAGCGCAAGTTGAATTGCGCAGCTCGTCTTTTGACGAATTGCGCAACCCTTCGGCCAGCGCATTGCGCTGAGTTGAACTGCGCTGGCGCTCCTTAGCTCCAGCGCCATCCCATCCTGCACAGTCTAATCCCTGCGCAGTCTAACCCAGCGCGCTTGACTTCAGCGCAATCCATTCCCTGCGCAACCTGACCCTGCGCGATCTGATCCTGCGCAGTCTAATCCTTGCGCAGTCTGATCCCTGCGCAACCCGACTCTGGCGCAATCCATCTCCTGCACCATCTAACCGCTGCGCAGTCTAATCCCTGCGCAATCTAACCCTGCGCGTTTGACTTCTGCGCATTTGACCATGCGCATTCTGACCTGGGCTCTTATATATTATATTTTCTTGTATATATATAGGTGAATGTTTGTGTATGCTATATATCCTTACGCCTTTTGTTCCGAGCATGATATGAGCACTACTGTGACCCCGGAGAACAAAGTGTTCCTACTCGCTACATGTGCCTGAATGTCCCGGTTCTCGTTCATGCTTGACAAATGACTCGTAATCCCACGTGGCGCATTTGCAATGTTGCATTACACTAAGGAGGGTAGAACGTGTCGACCTACTGATCGACATGGATCCTCACTTGGGGTACCCGTACTACGGTACGACATTCTAGGAGGATGATCATGCAGGCCACAGCATGAGGATCCAAGATTTCACATAGGGTTTAAATTAGGCAATTAAATCTATTAGATGCATGGAGAGGGCAGAATCCCGAGATCGTGTTACACCAGCCGCCTTGAGGTATTGCCTCGACGCGCCAGCTGGTCACCACGGATACTGTGCCATCTGCAATGAGTGGATGCCGGTATCCGATTATCTCCTGATATATTATAAGTTTTGGTAAGGTAGCCCTACGGGGACTTGTGCCTGCAAGGTAGCCTTATGAGGGACCTGTGCTTAATAATACTTGACTACGCGGACCCCTGGGTTGGCTAGCCTTGCTGGAAAGATACGATCTGAGGACTCTGATAATTTAATGCGAGGATAACCTCGCCATACTAGAAACTCGTAGACTTGACTGGCCGTGAAAATGATTTGCTTGTATTTTTTCTTTACTTTCCGCGAGTAACTGAGGAAAGCGGACTGTTATGGTGCATGATCCAACCCATGTTCTTGTTTGATTGTTGGGTTGGTTATCGTACTATGATAGGCTGCGGACCGAAGTTACGAACGGAAGCCTTAATTTGATTGTGATGTGCTACTCCTGTGAATGACTAAGGAACATGGCCCACCGCGGTACGTGATCCAACCCATGTTCTTGTTTGATTGTTGGGTTGGTTATCGTGCTGCGATGGTCTGTCGACCGAAGTCACGACCAGGAGATCTTCTTACTTATATCTGTAAACTTATGTGAAGGTCATAGAGTGCGACGCGTCCCGGCTCCATGTGGCACCTTTTGTCCTTGTTTGGTTGTAAGGGTGCCAGATGGGTCCGACGATGTAGCGCTACCCTATAGCCGCAGCATAAGCTTTATCCTTATCATTATAACTGGGTTTTATCTTAACTCTTGTGCCCCTTTGGCGGTACTTGCTATTCGGGGCTGACCCCGCTGGTTTTGTTTGGCCAGATCTCGTAGCAGAGCCAGAGGACGCGATCCTTCTTCCTGACATCCATGGTGCATACTAGGAGCATGGCTGGTCGGGGACTCGAGTGGGTTTCTTCTCCACCACTCCTGCTTATACTTTTGCGGCGTTTAGCCACCGGCACCTGTTAGCCGGATTACTCGATATTTTGTGTCAGTACATAATTGTAATTAAACAGACTGCAGCTGTGTATAGTTTTGTACTCCTGATTCTCTGAGATAGCTAAATTATAAAGCTAGTCTCTCATGATCATTTTGATGAAGCGTCGGGGACGCCTTACTGCTTTATCTTTAATGTTCATTTATTTGCTGATGTGATTTGATTGATTGAGACATAGAACTCTGTGGGACCATAGGAGACTCGATTGTAGCATATACCCCCTAGTCTCTCGACAGCCACGATCGCCGTATGACGTTACGTACCTCATATGGAGTAGCTGGCCTAGTCCGTCTCCGTATTTCGGTACTGGAGCGTGACACAAATACTTCTCCAAGAAAGGGTGCGGCCAACTAGTGCCAACTGGTGCGGATCCTGAGAGAGGTGTTTCCGGTGAACATTCTTAGATAGAAATAAATATGATTATATATTACCTAAGAAATAGGGATCATATATGTAGAAGCAACTAACATAAGGAATATAAACACATGGGAACTCCAAAACAATCTAAAGAGAAGATAGAAATAAATAATAACATTGAAGAAGAAATTAAAGATATATTTACTATTAATTATATTCTTTCTAAAGTAATGTAGTTAAAAATCATAATAAATGTACTGCTTCAGTTGGATACTATCCAGGTTCGTGCATTTGCAATTCTTTTAGTCAACTATGTCTCCAGTCTCTAGTTATTAGCAGAACTAGAAGTACATGATAAACAAACTTAATGGAACCTAGCTTTGAATGACAAATATTTGTTGCTGACCTCCCAAATAAATCTGCAGGGTTTACATCCAACTGTAAGAGAGGCAAGAAAAGCTGTAGCAAGGGAACTGGTCTGCCTGGAAAAAAAACTTGATTCGTTAGTTAATCTTGTTGCTGAAGATCACGAATAAGTGAACGCCAAAACGAATGTACTAGATGAAAATTCTGATGATCACCTCTCATCATGTCCAGAGACGAAGTCCACTACTAAGCAGGTAAGCTTGGAAGAGATGGTTGCTTCTGTAGGCTGTACGGGTAACAGTGAATGAGCAAAGGTTGAAGATCTTTCTCCTAATGATGGAATTATTTTGTCTTCAGATTAATCATTCGTGTCCAATTTAACTACTAAGCAGGTATCCAAGCAGCCAACAAAAGTAGAAGTGGACATGAACGTTGAGCATCCACCTTCTTTCGAGAATGAGTCCAATAGGTCTGCAGATGATGGAGTAGCAATTATTGCAAGTCAATCTCTCGTGACTGTGTAAGTGCCAGAGGAGAAATTGCAAATAGAAGCAGATGGAAATGGTTCTCCCGATCAGCCAATTTTGAATGACAATAAGGTCGTGTACTATTTGAAATGGTTCTCCCGATCAACCAATTATCTTCTTTCTATTCGCTAAAGGTCATCATGTATACAAGTTCAAATAAATCCAATGACTGTACATCGAAAAACATTGATTATGCAATAAAATGCCGACCCACCAAAGATAAACATTATCAATCTCAAATCCAAAAAAGACCATTTTGCATGGTGAAGGAGAACAAAATGGCAGTGGGCTTCCCTAGCCAGTAACCAAGTATATTCGAATTCAAGTAAATAAAATAAAAAACTAGGGACTAAAGTAGTGGTAATTAAAGGGATTGATTTTTGAGCATACGTACAAGTAAGTTAGCCATACATGTATCTTAGCTTTTTAGTAGAGACTAAAGAGAGCAAAATAGTAAAAATGACATTAAACCAAACATATACCAAAATATCTCAACTATTCAACTTTTCACTGAACAGAGGAACAAGGTTAATTCAATACACAAGCATTTTGCTTATCACTTCAACTTTGTTAAGCACATAAATTTTTTTATGCAATTAAACCATCCATTTTATTTCTAACTTTGAATGCTAAGAGTGTATACAAACAATCCCTATAAGGATGAGCAAAATTGTATACAAATATGATAACTCAAGCAAGCTGCAAGAAATATATTAACTTAACAAGCATAAATCTCATTAGAATCCCATACCATATAAGGATACCTCCCTCCTTTCAAATCAGCTCCATTTCTGAGCTCGGTCATGGGAGAGAAATCAGGGTCCAGTAGGAATGTTGAACAGATCCGCAGTCCATGGAGTTCTCATTGAAGTTTGCAATGGCGTTTGCAAATATCACAAAAAAATTTGCAGCAAACTAATATTTAAAAGGACATATTTTCTTTAAAAATATATTTCATTTTGCACAAAATTTTAATGGGTGGAAAGAGCATCTTGGCCGTCGGTGTCTCGTACTCCTCAACCGGACCCTAATACGGCACGTTCAGCTCATGGACCGGCGCATTTTCGGCCACTGGTTCTAGATATGGCCTTGAGCTGTATCATCTTTGTCACCCACAGCTATAACTTTGCCAATAATTCTCAATTACAAGCCCTAAAAAAGGCAAAAAAGTTATGAAAACCCTAATTTATTGGAAAAATATCGAAAATTACTGCATGGAGAGCTCGGTCAGAACTCCATCGGCAACACCGGAGCTGACGAATTCCTCTCGAACCTCGCTGAAGGCATCCTCGATGACTTGGAAGCACAAGGTTGAGATGTTGGACGCCACCACTTCCAACGATCCGGAGCTCATCGGGGAGAGAAAGAGGAGGGGGATCTCTTTGAGAGTTCAGAGAGAGATTTATTCTACTAATTAAAGCAAAATCAAACCACAAAGAGGGATTCCTTTATCGAGAGAGTGGGAAAGAACTGAAGATGTACCTGATGGCGGGCGATAGAGAGAGAGAAGAGGGATTTCTTTGTCACATTTTTTTCCTGAGAGGGAAAGAAGATGAAGAAGTATCGATGGCGGGTGGTAGCGAGATAGGGAAAGTACAAACCAAAAACATCAAAGGGAAATAAGAGGATCGAAAAAATAAGGGAGGTTGAGATTTGTAACTTTTTTCCTGTCACATGCTGCATGTGACACTGATTTAATAAAAATTTTAACTGTTTGTCACGATTTTTATTGTGATCATAATAAAAAATAAAGTAAAATATAAAATTAGATTTTTTCAGTAACATTATTTTAGCTATTGTAACATTTATAACTATGACAATTTTGTAACGGTAATAACCATCACTAATTGTAAAAAAAGTTACAAATTGTACGTTTTAGTGTAGTGTTAGGGCACGATCGTAGCAATGAAATAGAACACAATTGGTTTAAGTTATGATGGAAGACTATCAATTAGTCGTTCCCGAGTTTGAGTCAAAAAAGGTATGAAAACACTGGAAGTTCTCTGGATCGGTAGTCGCCGAGGCAGTCACCAATTTTGGGAGCTTCTAAGAGATGAGAAATGGAAAAAATATGAGATAAGAATTTGTCTTATAAATACATCAGATTGGGTAGAGTCTTACATGGTCATGGACAACTTGTGCACATAGTTTTAGTTCCTCGAACGATTGCCTGAGCGCTGGAATTGATTCATACCTAGGGGAATAAGTTTGCCGTATCCGACGTACTGGCACGGTATATTGCGGAGCGGTTCAGGTAGTTGACTGAAGGATGACTCTGAAATGCTTGGTGATTCGGGATATTCAGTGAGGCTAGCTACCTTGCTACTGAATGATCGTCGTCTAACCCATTAATGTCAAAGATGGCTTGAATTGCCAGTGACCCTTCATATAGATGAGTCGGTGTGCTGAGCGACAATCCACATGGTGTTCGTTAAGTCACAAGAAGTGTAATCACAACACAAATGAGTCAGAGAAATGTGTGCGCGATTTGCAACATAAATATAAAACATAAGATTTGGCTATAGCAGAGACACATGTTTTGGCATGAGATGTGGCATCGGTTGTTGGTCAATGACACGAGTTTACGAGTATAGTTTGAGTCGATTGTATGTGAAATGGGAAAGACTGTAAGACAAGTATGAATGGGTTACACTATTTATGAGGCACGACCTCGATGTTCTCACATAAATGGATCTTATGGTACGACCACGATGTTTGCACAACTAGTTTTTGTAGCACAGTCTCAAAGAATTCAGCGCATGATCACGATTGTTGCAACACGAAGTATTGTTATAGTTCTAGAATAAAACTGATCCTAAGACAAGATTAGAAAGACTATAAAAGAACAAGTTGTACTCACTAAAATAAGGTGTTGGTTTTGTATAGATAGGCGAGGGGCTCACTCACCAGTACAATTGTGTATTGATACCCTACCATTCTTCATGTGTAGGTCTAGGTATCAACATGCTCGAGTGGAGCTCGCTTGGACAACCTGAGGCATGGAATTCTTTAGCATTCGAGGCGTACGACCGCTTTGAAGACTTCATATATACGGAACATAATGTGTGGACATCGTCGTCCGAAGCATCCGCAAGTGGCAAGACTTGAACTTTTGTACTAAGAGAGAGAGAGAGAGAGAGAGAGAGAGAGCTGAGTGTTTGTATTCAGAGTGAAAGTGAGATTGAGTGACTTGTAATCGTGGCTTCGTGCCCTTATAATCTTAATTTCAATATCAATAAAGAGTATCATTTTGTACCTATAAAGAAGATTTTGTTTCCTGTACATTTCATGATATTGAACTTCTTTGCTTGGGACTTCTGTGCGATGTCCTCATCGTAAGCTACTGTAATCGGTCGTTATGGAATCGGCCTTGTGCTAGTGCAACCTAGGCTCGCACGGCATCACACCCTAGCGAAGACGATCGGTTCTGCGGAACTAGGGCGTGACACAAGTAATAGACATAAGGCATGTATAGTGCTAGTAGTCATGTAGATGTCCATAGGCCAAGGTAACTACATGCTTCATGAATGTTCTTCCTCCCGATACAAAGCACGAGAAAAAGTAAAGCATGTGATATAGTGTAAATCATGTCATACAATGCTGCTAAGTAAAGTTGAGGTACAAGTACTTGCCTTTTACTAGATGTTGACAAATGTCTCTAAACCCACCTATAAATGGTTAGGAAAAGCTATAATTAGGCCCCACTTAGAAATATGTTCCTAGAAAGTTCCAAAAATGAATTAAATAATTTATAAAGAGTTAACTAAGAATTAATCTAACTAGTTACCAAATATTATATAATAACTAGTAACTAACCCATCTAATAATCTACTATTTATTACAATTAATTTAGCTACTAACCATCAAGAAATTAACTAGTTAATAACTAATATTAATTACCCAAAATCTAATAATTACTAAATATTTATAAAACCTACTTCTTCCTTATTCGACCCAGCCCATATTTTTCTTTTCTTTTCTTTCATTTTTCTTTTCTTTTTCATTGTCTTCTTTTTCTTCTCCTTTTCGTTTGGCATGTGCTTAACCCTAGACAGGCTCCATGGGCTCGGCCTAATTTTTTCTCTCTTTCTTTTTTCTCTCTCTCTTGGGCCCATCAGGCCCGACCTGATCTCCTCCCACTAAACCTAACCCTAATTTTCCTTATACTCTCTCTCTCTCTTGACTCACACATGTACACACACACAACCGCCCCCTCCAATGAAAACCCTAAAAACCTACAGAAAAGGAAGAATAAGGAGAAGAAGATGATGTTGAAGAAGAAGAAGAGGAGGATGAGAAGGATATGACGAAGGGGGAGGATCGAGATATGGAGGAGAGATGTGCTAACTTCGGCGGCTCGCGGTCGTCGGGCTCATGAGGCAAGTAATACAACGAAGGTGGTGACTAGATCCGGTAGCTCGAACAAGTCAGCCACGATGGCGCAGATGACAAAAACTTCGAGAAAGTGGAGGCGACGATCCCGTCGGTGGTTCTTGACAATAGTTGTCGAGGAAGCACTGGATACTCGCTGGTCAAGGTGCTGGCTACCAAAGCGGGCGGTGTACAGTGGATGATGGTCGGTCGACAAAGTCAAGCTGTGAGGAGGGGCGATGTGGTCACGATGAACTGTGGATGGTGCGACAGTGCTCCGACGAGAAGAAGGCGACTCACGACAGAGAGGGATTAAGATCCGGTGGAGGAAGGCAACCGAAAAAGAGATGGTCGCGGTCGATAGAGATTTTCTGTGAAGGAGAAAATAGCTTGAGGTGGTCGCTGACCAGGGAACAACTCCGATTATGGCGGCGCTCGACAAAGCTAGGGTTTAGGGTTGGTGATGGGGATGTGTTCGTGTCTTGTAGATACAACAGGACACAGAGGGAGGTTTGGGTTGTAGAATGTAGGAATGTGTCTTTATCAGAGGACACAAACATGGTTAAGGCTTGGAAAATAAGTTTGTGGCTAGTAATATATGTGTCTGTGTCAGGGGCATGGACATGGTTAGGGTTTGGGGTTTTGGAAAATTGTGTCATGTCAAACACGTGAAAAATATATTTATAATTAATAGGCTTATAAATGAAATATGGATAGACATCGATACAATTAGGATATAGTCATTAGGACCAGATAGAAATTTTTGGAGTAATTAGCACTAATAACAATTAAGGGTATTTATAGGAGTCATTAGGAATAATCTGGACTCAATTAGCATATGGCTCTAAGGAATATCCCTAGAATATTTTAGAGAATATCCAAGGAATATTCCTAAGAATTCTCTAGATCCTAGGGAATATTTCTAAGAATATTCTCTAGGATTAATTAACACTAACCATAATTAATTAAGAAGAGGATTTAGAAAGTTTTCACTCTAATCCCTAGGGCTAATGACTATAGAAAATTACCAAATCATGTCATTCTATAATAGTATTTACAAGTACGCCACTCCTAATTATTACAACTATGCCACCCCACATATAATTATTACAAGTTATTGCACTTCTAATTATTTACAAACTTGCTATTCCGTCGTCATGATTCTCCAAATAATCAACTTCCACTCTAAAAATTACTCAAATACCATGCCTAATAATTAATAATAACTAATACATATTTTGGGGAAAATGATAGAATTTTTATTAGAAAAAATAGAAAAGTGGAGTTACAAATCTACCCTCTTTTTAAAAATTTCATCATTGAAATTTAAAAGTAGTAGTTAGAAAAGAAAAGAAGTACATCAAAGCTCGAACAAGTAGGAATACTTCTCCCTTATCTCGTCTTCCATCTCCCAAGTATACTCTCCGGGAGAGTGGTGCCTCTAGGCAACCCGAACTAAGGAAATCATCTAGTGGTGTCACGACCCGCACCCGCTTTTTCGGATACAAGACGTGTCCAAGCCAGCCTACGCCACAGAGTCGGCGGTAGAACGCTGTCAAGCCCGCAAGAAATAAATGCTCAAGAAATAACATTTGCTGCTCATTCACATTTCTACATTTATTACAACATTTAAAACATTTATAATTAAAGAAAATACAAGATTTTATAATTAATAAAATTGAATACAACTGCTATCTATTTTTAGGTTTCTGTTTGCAAGTACACCCGAATCTCCTAAGCTAAGTGAAGCCACAGCTAACCTGAAAAATGTTGGTTTCCAGTCAGGAATGGAACAAGTACACAAACCGACGGCAATGCGAGAACACAATAAAATTAACAAGACATGAAAATAACATATGGAATATGAAAGCTAGAAAGTAACTGATGACATGGCAGGTAGTGAAGAAGACAAGGAAAAAATAAATAAAAAACAACTACCTATGTGGTGTAAAATATCCGTTTCGACATGTGAACGACTAGGGATAAATCCGGCACCCTGCACGTGTCGTGTGCAGCTGCTATTCTCCACAAAAGACACGGGGGATAGTTCTGGATAGTCCACATGTCTACCAAGATATTTTCCCTCCCGACTACTCCGTGTGACGAGCGTGTCAACAAGCAGCAAGATATGTGTATAGACATAAAATGAAAAGACTACTATGAATCAGAAAGCAATCAGAAAGTGCACTTGCCTGAGGTCCTTAGCTGGTGAAACCAATAATCCCGTCAGGTTCAGAATAGTCCAGTTAACTAGGGTTGATACGCAGACGTTCGGATTCGCAAAAAGATATAGGAATACAATTAGTCGCAATCAATGATTAATCTAGAAGATATTTTAATATAAGAAGGTTACTCCTCTACTCCTAATATCCTTAAGGAAACTATTTATTTATAAACTATTTATAAATTACTCATAACCCTTAAAAGACTAATATTTTGAAAACGATATTTATTAAAACATAACTTAGATAAATACGTTTTAAGATCTAGTAAATCATTTTAGGTAAACTCAATTTGGAAACTATCTATAAGTACTATAAATATGTATATATATTTTTAAAAGTCTTACACCATATTAAAATATCCTAAAAAGATAATACCATAATATAATTTAGAGACATTAATATCTATATTAATAATAAATATTAAAACTAGTAAATTAGTGATGAAAATAATTAATAAGAACCAATAATATTAAGAACAATAATAATAGAATTACATAAAAATAATAATGATAATAATACTACCCATAGTAACAAATATCGATATACATATATGTATATACTTATTTACAAAAGTTTGAAAAAATAAATAGCCCAAAAATATATTAAATCCTTTTAGTTATCGAGCCACAAAATATATATATATGAAAATAAAAAGATTAGGGTCCATATTCAAAGCCTAAAGTATAGAGAACTCAAAATATATTTAACCCTTACTCTAAACCAAATAGGCCCAATGTTTTAACCCATCGGCCCAATTTACTAAAATCCAAAATTCTAAAACACATAAGCTATCGCTACTGCTATTCTCCCAAGTAAAACAAATAAACAAAATAATAATAATAATAAATAATAATAACAATAATAAATACTATTAACAGTATTTAAGCTGCTGCTCTTAGCTAAAGGAAGAAAGGAAAGAAGGAACGAGAGAGAGAGTATGTATAGGAAGGAAAAGAGGGTTTAGAGCTCACCGGGGGGTTTCGACGCGCAGGAGCAAGGCGGTGCTCGGCGTCAGCGCTGGAGCGAGCGTGGCCCGGTGCTGCCGAAGCGGCGGCGATGTGGTCTGCTCCGATCTGGGTGTACCACGGAGGTCAGCGGCTGCGTGTATGTCTCGTCGGACACGGTCTGCGGTGGCGATGGGTCATTGAGCAGCGAGACCCATTGTGGATCGGTGGTGCGTGGCTCGACAATGGTCACGGCTGGTCTATGAGTGGCGAGAAGGTGGCTCCACGCGTGTAGAGGCACTGGAAGGGCGCATCGGCACTAGCAGCATACGCCGGTAGAAGTGGATGCGAAGGTGCCGTGCTGGATCGGCGCTCCCTAGCGAGGAGGCGACTGCGGGCGGTGCACGTCAAGCACATGGGTCTCACCCTAGCACGGAACCGGAGGGGAGGTGAGTGGCGTGGTCTTTTGGTTTAGGGTTTATGATGATGGAGTTGGTTTTGGGGTCTGTAGTGGCCGGGCACGACTATGTCCGAAACAGTGGTTGCGGACGATGATGGTGTAGGTAGTGTGGTTATGGTGGTGGTTCTGTGGGGAACAACGGTGGGGGATTGGTGGTGTGGTGGTAACGATGGTGATGGGGCCAAGGGATAATGGCGAATGGTGGCGCTCATGGTGGTGATGGCAGCGGCCGGGGTGGTCTGTTTTCAGTGTCGGAGAAGTATTTGTGTGGCAGCAGGGGAAGCACCGAAGTTGGCGGCGGACATGAGGAGCAGGTGGTGACGATTTGATTAGTGCCGATTTGTCGGACACGAGGAATTTGTACTTGTAAAATAATGGAATAAGAATTTGGTAGGCACGTACACGATGCACGTTACCATTGGTGTGTTGATGGGTTATGGAATGTGGGAGGGTATTGAGAAAAAGGCAGAGATGAACTCTCCTTATATAGGAGTTGGGACTCCTGATTCGATAAGACGTAGAATTCCTAATAGATAACTCCTTCCCTTTGATTTAAAACTAAATAAATGTTTAAAACAATTTAATTTAAACGTAATGCCTAAGTAGATAGAATTACTAATTTAAATCGATTTTCAACATGAACAAATAATTTTAAATCATATAAATTAAACTTAAAATTAAATAATTGTTTATCATAAAATATTGAAATATAAATTTGATATTATCAATAATTTAAAACCCACAAATCTAAATATCAATTACTAAGATAAATCGTCACATAAATCAATTAATATTTTCTACTATTTTTAGGCAGTTCTCAATGCCACCATTAGACACCATAAGTATTTAAAAACGTATTTTATCTTATTAAAATAATTTGAAGCATATCGATACTTTATCAAGATAATTTAAATAAATTATAATATAACCAAATAATATTTAATGACTTTAAAACCATTTGAAACTAATCCTTTGCAGTCAACAAATATTGATCAATATCATTTGTTATTTCAAATGATAAGATTCAAGAATAAATATTAGAATTTAAATACTATTTCCAAAGTATAATTTTAAACTGGTTTTCAAAATAATTCCTAAAAATTCAAAGAGGAGTTATTTCCGAAACACGAAAATAAAAGGATAAAAATTAAAAAAAAAATCCGAGAAGAGGAGTTACAAATCTACCCACCTTAAAAATAAATTCGTCCTCGAATTAAGGAATGTCTAGGATAGATAGGCTCGACAGGTCCGAAGGGAACTGTAGTAACAAAATTTTAATAAAGTTGGTATTGATTAATAAGATAAGATCAAGGGTAACGAAAACTTTATTAATAAGGAATATTGATGAAAGGAAGGATGGAAGTGGAAAAATATTAATAATAATTAAATAAATAGATATGGTTTGTGGTCTTTTGGTTTATAAAAGGTTCTAAGTGTTTAAAAAAAATTTATTTGCAATTATTTAGGCACGAGTTTAGAATCAAAATCTAGATAAGTTTAGAAATCCAGTCGAGATTACATTAAAAGGTGACAATCTGAAAAATAGAAGGACGAGGAAGGAAGAATTACCTGTTTATTGAGAAGATTATGACTAGGACTAAGCACAAATCAATTTGAAAACTTAATAGTTATATGCCAATAAGACGTAGTCTCTATTGTATTCGAAACTCGTAAACATAATCGAAGTCATTTTACCGAGAGTTTATGCCTCGCCAATGTACAGCTAGCTGCATTAAACCCTTGGTTCCATAACTCAAGCTATGTTGCGGTAACGAATACCCTATCAACTCTATCTAATCCTGACATAACAACTCAAGGATGAAAAATATGGCAACTAGCTATAGCTTTAATGACGTTCAATAACTCACGCTTACTTAAAATTATTTCAACTTGGGGGACATGCCACGCTAGTGCGCTGCTGGCTGCAGTGAACCCATAGTTTCGATAATTCAAATAATTAACGATAGTGCGCTGCCGTCAGCCATCATAAGTCATCAAAATTATTCCAACTATATCCTCCAAGAATATCAAAGGAGTTTAAGAATATCATACAAATTGATAAAGATAGAAAAAGTGCAAGTATTCTGTTCTTCAGGTATAAGATCAGCTTCTTGAAAAGAAAACAGTTGATTATGAAGGATAATGATCGAAGTCAAATAAGAAAAAAATCTTATAATCTTTATTTCACGGACATTCAATATTCAACGATTGAGAAGGAACCTTTGAATCCGAAAAATTAACTCAAAATTAACAGACAATTGAGTGAGAAGTTATTTTAAAAATAATTTCTTAAGTCTAAGAAAAAAAATAAGTGATACGAACTTATGATATGACGATGTTTAGAAAAGGCATAAGATATAGTTGTTCAAATGATTTGGGAGAAAATAACTAAAGATAAAAGAAATATAAACTTAAATTATATTTCTCTAATATTCAAGGTCGAGAGAAAATATGTATAAAGCACTACGTCTACCTATAATGAATATATTTATACACAAGTATATATGTATAGTCTAAGTAATTCCCAAAAATCCTAAAATATTATTCTAAGAGAAGGTTATCCTATTTCTAGGAAAAATGTAAATTTAAATAGCAATAATACATATATTATATTTCAATACATAACTTATAGAAATTATTCCCAATACTAGAAATGGACTACCAAACTATATATACACATCTATATATCTACATGGACGACGTTGGTCGCACTACATGACCATCAGGACTTGGGTTGAGTTCGGACTAGTTTGGAACAACCGGGTCTTCGAAAAGCCAAGAATCTTAATAATAAATAATTAAATTATTTCTAGGGTTATGCCATGATTTGGCCTGGTTTTCCTAGTTAGCATACACCTATGACTCGGTCTTCTCTACCATGGCTAGAACACTAGTCAAGGCACTCGACCACACTCTCAGTGCCAAAAATTTTGGTCATCTTGCACTCCGAAACTTAACCGTGACTAAGGCTGTCTATACTAAATATTTTTAAAATTCTAAAATCATATTTTAATTCAAATAAAATGAATAAAAGGATATTTTTCAAACTTTTGGAAAGATGTTACAAATATACCCTCATGAGAAATACCGATAAATCAAAATACAATAGTGTATCCTTCCATGAAAGTCATCTAGTGAGATTTATGTAGCAACCTTAACTACCCAAATGTCAATTTAAATTAGGGACTCGTAGGCCTAACCATTCTCTTAAAATTGATTTACTCCTACTTGTGAATGAGCATTTCCTAGTCGTAGGCTCGTAGTAGTACGACTAATATGGTACTACTACGAGTTCGCACAATTTGCGAAAACTGACCTGCATGGGCCACCACAAAAACTTGTCACGACCCGCACCCATTTGCTGCTCATTCATATTTCTATATTTATTACAACATTTACAACATTTATAATTAAAGAAAATACAAGATTTTATAATTAATAAAATTGAATATAACTGCTATCTATTTCTAGGTTTCTGTTTGCATGTACACCCGAATCTCCCAAGCTAAGAGAAGCCACAGCTAACCTGAAAAATGTTGGTTTTCAGTCAGAAATCGAACAAGTACACAAACCGACGGCAATGCGAGAACACAATAGAATTAACAAGACATGAAAATAACATATGGAATATGAAAGTTAGAAAGTAACTGATGATATGGCAGGTGGTGAAGAAGACATGGAAAAAATAAATAAAATACAACTACCTATGTGGTATGAAATATTCGTTTCGACATATGAACGACTAGGGGTAAATCTGGCACCCTTCACGTGTCGTGTGCAGCTGCTATTCTCCACGAAAGATACGGGGGATAGTTCTGGGTAGTCCACATGTCTACTAAGATATTTCCCCTCCCGACTACTCCGTGTGACCAGCGTGTCAACAAGCAGCAAGATTATGTATAGACATGAAATGAAAAGACTACTATAAATCGGAAAGCAATCAGAAAGTGCACTTGCCTGAAGTCCTTAGCTGGTGAAACCAATAATCCCGTCAGGTTCAGAATAGTCCAGTTAGCTAGGGTTGATACGCAGATATTCGAATTCGCAAAAAGATATAGGAATATAATTAGTCACAATCAATGATTAATCTAGAAGATATTTAATATAAGAAGGTTACTCCTCTACTCCCAATATCCTTAAGGAAACTATTTATTTATAAACTATTTATAAATTAGTCATAACCCTTAAAAGACTAATATTTTGAAAACGATATTTATTAAAACATAACTTAGATAAAAACGTTTAAAAATCTAGTAATTCGTTTTAGGTAAACCCAATTTGGAAACTATCTATAAGTACTATAAATATGTATATATATTTTTAAAAGTCTTACACCATATTAAAATATCCTTAAAAAATAATACCATAATATAATTTAGAGACATTAATATCTATATTAATAATAAATATTAAAACTAGTAAATTAGTGATGATAATAATTAATAAGAACAAATAATATTAAGAACAATAATAATAGAATTACTTAAAAATAATAATGAATATAATACTACCCATAGTAACAAATATCCATAACATATATGTATATACTTATTTACAAAAGTTTGTAAAAATAAATAGCCCAAAAATATATTAAATCCTTTTAGTTATCATGCCACAAAATATATATATATGAAAATAAATAGATTACGGTCCATATTCAAAGCCTAAAGTATAGAGAACTCAAAATATATTTAACCCTTACTCTAAACCAAATAGGCCCAATGTTTTAACCCATCGGCCCAATTTACTAAAATCTAAAATTCTAAAACACATCAGCTATCACTACTGCTATTCTCCCAAGTAAAACAAATAAACAAAATAATAATAATAATAAATAATAATAACAATAATAACAATAATAAATACTATTAACAACATTTAAGCTGTTGCTCTTAGCTAAAGGAAGAAAGGAAAGAAGGAACGAGAGAGAGTGTGTATAGGAAGGAAAAGAGGGTTTAGAGCTCACTGAGGGGTTTCGACGCACCGGAGCAAGGTGGTGCTCGGCGTCAGCACTGAAGCGAGCGCGACCCGGTGCTGTCGAGGCGGCGACGATGTGGTCTGCTCCGATCTGGGTGTACCGCGGAGGTCAGCGGCAGTGTGCACGGCTCATCGGACACGGTTTGCGGTGGTGGTGGATTATTGAGCGGCGAGACCCATCATGGATCGGTGGGGCATGGCCCGACAATGGTTACGACGGGTCTGTGAGTGGCGAGAAGGGGGCTCCGCGCGTGTAGAGACACTGGAAGGGCGCGTCGGCGCTTGCGACATACGCCGGTGGAAGCGGATACGAAGGTGCCGTGCTGGATCGGCGCTCCCTAGCGAGGAGGCGACTGCGGGCAGTGCCCGTCAAGCACACGGGTCTTACGCTAGCTGTGGATTCGGAGGGGAGGTGAGTGGCGTTGTTTTTTTGTTTAGGGTTTATGATGATGGAGTTGGTTTTGGGGTCTGTTGTTGCCGGGCATGGCCATGTCCGAAACTTTGGTTGCGGACGATGATGGTGTAGGTAGTGTGGTTATGGTGGTGGTTCTGTGGAGAACAGCGGTGGAGGATTGGTGGTGTGGTGGTAACGACGGTGATGGGGCCGAGGGATAATGGCGGATGGTGGCGCTCATGGTGGTGACGGCAGCGGCTAGGATGGTCTATTTTCGGGGTCAGAGAAGTATTTGTGTGGCAGCAGGAGAAGCACAAGAGTTAGCGGTGGACAGGAGGAGCAGGTGGTGACGATTTGAATAGTGCCGATGTGTCGGACACGAGGAATATGTACTTGTAAAATAATGGAATTAGAATTTGGTAGGCACGAACACGTTGCATGTTACCATTGGTGTGTTGATGGGTTATGGAATGTGGGAGGGCATTGAGAAAAAGGCAGAGATGAACTCTCCTTATATAGGAGTTGGTAATCCTGATTCTTTAAGGCGTAGAATTCCTAATAGATAACTCCTTCCCTTTGATTTAAAACTAAATAAATGTTTAAAATAATTTAATTTAAACGTAATGCTTAAGTAGATAGAATTACTAATTTAAATCAATTTTCAACATAATCAAATAATTTTAAATCATATATTAAACTTAAAATTAAATAATTGTTTATCATAAAATATTGAAATATAAATTTGATATTATCATAATTTAAAACTTACAAATTTAAATATCAATTATTAAGATAAATCGTCACATAAATTAATTAATATTTTCTACTATTTTTAGGCAGTTCTCAATGCCACCTTTAGACACCATAAGTATTTAAAAACGTATTTTATCTTATTAAAATAATTTGAAGCATATCGATACTTTATCAAGATAATTTAAATAAATTATAATATAACCAAATAATATTTAATGACTTTAAAACCATTTGAAACTAATCCTTTGCAGTCAACAAATATTGATCAATATCATTTGTTATTTCAAATGATAAGATTCATGAATAAATATTAGAATTTAAATAGTATTTCCAAAGTATAATTTTAAACTGGTTTTCTAAATAATGCCTAAAAATTCAAAGAGGAGTTATTTCCGAAACACGAAAATAAAAGGATAAAAATTTATTAAAAAATCCGGGAAGGGGAGTTACAAGTGGTGTAGTTGTTTCTCCCTACGGTCAAAGAATCTCGACTGGTTGCTCCGAGTAGGTGAGTCTAGGGCCTACATTGAGCTCAAATTGGTCCAGCACATAAGCTATATACCTCCGAAGCTAGGAGACATAAAATACATTGTGTACTCCCTTTAGGTTAGGTAGAAGAGCTAACATATAAGCAACTGCCCCTACCATGTCTAATATCTCAAAAGACCCTATATACCTCGGACTGAGCTCCCCTCTGACCAAACCTGACAGTACCTCGAGTCAGAGAAATCTTAAGAAATACGATGTCTCTGCTATGAACTCCAAGGGTCTTCGGTTGTTGTCTGTCCAATATTTCTGTCTATCCTGGGCTATTTTCAAGTGATCTCGAATCTGCTTGACTTTATCGACAACATCAATAAATGTCACTGGACCTAGCAACGGTATATCTCCAACAACATCCCAGGACAGTAGGGTGCAACACCGTCGATCATGTAATGCCTCAAAAGATGTCATGCCTATGCTAGCATGGTAGCTATTGTTATAAGAAAACTCTACCAAAAATAGATGGTCCTTCCAAGATCTGCCAAAGTCCAAAGCAAAAGTCTTCAGCATATCTTCTAAGATCTAAATGGTCCTCTCAGACTGGCCGTCTATCTGTGGATGATAAGCAGTGCTAAATTTCAGCTGAGTCCCTAAGCTCCTCTGTAGGCTCGTTGTAGAAGCATAAAAAAGAAGAGAAAAATGATCCATGCGGCCAAGGAGCCGCATACGGCTCAGGAGCCCCATGCGGCTCAAACACATAGGCAGCTCGAGTGGACTCCATATGGCCCGCAGAGGAAAGCCACGTGTCTTTTTAGAACGGTTGTACCCAGCGTCATTCAAACACAATTATTGCTCTGACGGCTGACAGCTGACAGCTGATAACCCTGACGTAAAGTGGTCATGATGACTGACACAAGAGCACTATCTTTCTAGGAAACTGGAGAAAATTTTCACAGCTTCGAGGCAAGTTTATGCAGCAAGACTAGACGAGTTCACGCGGCCAGTACAGAGAAACCTATGCGGTTCAATCATGAAGGTCCCCCATGTGGCTCGGCCATGAAGAAATCCATGCGGCTCGGCCATGAAGACTCTCATACAGCTCGGCCATGAAGTCCCCCATGCGACTCGGTCATGAACATATTTATGTGGCTCAGTCATGACAACCTTCATGCGATTCGAGTATAGAGATTATTCATGCGGCTCGGTCATAAAATCTTTCATGCGGCTCGATCATGACGACCTTCATACGGCCCAAATATGAACGCTCCGTATGCGGCTCAACAAGGATGACAGGACACGTGTCCTAAAGATAATCAAATTTTGGGTCAGATCCCAATAATTTGGGACACGTGGCAAGAGAATGAATTAAATTGATTCATTTAGATTTGCGGACATCAGCAAATCATCATGATGGGGATTTAATGCAATCAACATTAATTACTGACATGATTTGGCATAATCTTCATTAATGACCCAGATCCTTCACGCTTAAGATTAATGGCCCAGATTGATCATTTACCAGGCCGCCGCCACTTTGAGAATGGGCAATCATTACAAACCCTAATAATGCCCCCTACTGTTATAAATAGTAAGGTGCCATTCCCTTGCAAAAGGATGCTCCTCCAATAATCAGAGAAAAAAATACACAGAGATCAATCCAGAGAGAGAGAAGCCAGAAGAGCAATACGAGGAGAGCATTTCTTCGTCAACGCCAAGCATCTCGTTACAGGAGCCAAGGCTAAGTCCGATCGTCCAAGGAGTAAGGCAGAGCTGCCGTCGCTTTTCCGAGCCTCTACCGTCATCCCCCAGAATCAAAAATAAATAATTGTACTTAGATTGCTGTACCTAGGTTTTCGTCCCTAGGCTTTCTTTGTACAAGCGAGTTTGTAACGTGAAGTAAAAGTCCAGTCCTCCCATAAAACTGTTCTGCTCTTTTATATTTTATGGAAAATACGATGGCAACTCTACTGGAGAAAAACTTCTCCACGGCTGAGGAGTTGGTGACGCAGTCGGATGCAGCCAAGCTTGGCTCCATGCAACAGAAGATGGTCGTCCGTCTCGACCAACAGGCGTTTAAAGAAATGCTTTCCGATAAGAGCGCTTGCCCGGTCCAGAAATGAGCCCGCACAAAGAGGGCCCGCAAGGAGTGGAGACCCCGATCATTCGTTCCTACTGAAGCTCTTGCAGAGATACCCTCTATCGCTCAAGACGGCGAAGAAGACTCTCCTACGGCCCTATTTCAGACCATAGACGACTCTGCTGTCCCCAAGTCCGGCAAAAGAAAACATTATGATGCTGGACTTGCAGGGGCAAAGAGAAACTCTATGCGATCCGAGCCGCATAAGGGTGCTAGCCGCATGAAAAAAACTCATGCGACTACATCCGCCAGCCGTATAAAGAAAGATCACACGACCACATCTGTCAGCCGCATAGCTTATGCGGCTACAGTTGCCAACCGCATGGATGAAACTTATGCGGTTACTGAAGTCAATCGCTTGCAGAAAACCCATACGGCCATAATTGCCAACCGCATGCGGCCAGCCTGTACGGTCGTGACTCCTAGTCGCACAAGAATAACTCATCCGACAGCTAAAGACAGCCGCATGCAGACAGCCTGTACGACTTCTAATCCTAACCGCATAGCGTCTGTTCCACGCTTCTCTCGATCAGTCTTCGACCGTCTCTTATGCGGTCCTGACCCTGATGGTTCTCTGGATGATAAGCCAGACTCTGTGGTATCCAACTTAGACTCTTCCTATTACGCACCCGTAAGTGCTAAAAGGAAGAAGTCTAGGGCAGCGCGGGCTCACGAAGCCCAGTCAGCTGCCCCAACCTCTGACTATCGGAGAGTCCTGCTGATTATCACGCGGGCCTCTAATGGAAAGTTGTATAAGGCTACTCGTACCAGGCCCCCTGCGGCCAATGGGCGTGATAGTCATCAAGCATCTCCCAATAAGGAATGAAGGTAAGTATATGAGCTACCTTCGAATCAGGGAGCAGGCGGGAGTTCTACACACTCGCGTGCCCGAAATTCCTGAGCCAGCAAAGCAAGTGACTTGCGTGAGGCCATCCTCCATAAACGCAAGGAAAGAGAAGATGTATCGGGGTGCAAAGAGTCCTCCTATGGACGTCACTGTACCCAAGTCATCGTCAACTGCTGCTGTAATAGCACGACGATGCAAGAAGACCGGCAGTCTGTCTTTCAAAGACTGCAACAGCCGTCTTCAGAAGACGAGGCACTACCCATCATCTCCTAGAACTCTGCTCGGAAAGTCCCCGCTGATGGAAAGAAGAAGAAGACGAATATTCCCAGCCCAAAGATCTCAACCACTGCGACTAAAAGACTCTCGTCTAAAAGGGTGCCCACCACCGGAGTTTTCCAAGGTACTCGCTCTAAGACGAAATCTGCTACAGTGGAAGATTCGTCGTCCATAACGCAGGGGGTTGCTGGGGCTGGAGGTAGCACTCCTCCGAGCCTCCACAGCAATTCGATGTTCCGAGAAGATGAGACAGTGGAGAGAACTATCCCATCGGATATGGCAAATTTCGATATCCCCGAGGACGTCCACAACTCCCATGACGAGGCAAACTCGGAGACTGGGGGTACTGTTCCTTCTGAATCTGAGTCAGAAGGGAATATACCCACATACCCCGATGATTTCTCGCTACAGGGATACGATTCAGAGGGCACTTCCTCTACCGCTCCGTCTATCTCTCCTCATGTGAAGACGATATTCATGACAGACAGCAACCAAGGTGGTTCCAGTGATCGCCAGCGCATCGACAGTCTCGAAGCCATATTGCTTGCTTTGGTCAAGTCTGTAGACGAGATTAAAGCGGCCCTTCCAACTCTGCAAGGAGGGACGCCTGGCGAAACAAGCACGGGTCCCGCGGTCAATGCGGACTCGAATTCGACGACACCAAACCCGGACAATAATCCTCCGGAAACAACGGTCCCCACCGCCGTGGACGAAGCATGCGAAGCGAGAAGAGAGGTCCAGGAGCTCCGAGCCATGTTCCACGCTCGAAAAAACTCTCAAGACCTCAGAATACGGCAACCGTACCCTGCTGCTTGGAGGGATGTTCCATTCCCACCAAAATATAAGCCGTTCAATATCAATCCTTATGATGGCAAGACCTCGGCAAGTCGGTACATCACTTACTTCGAGGTCACCACCGACCATTTGCCCCATGACGATGCCATTCTCATACGATTATTCATCGGGGCATTGGAAGGAGTCGCCTTCGACTGGTATCGCAACCTGGCGGACAACTGCATCCACTCCTTCGTCGGCTTCAAGCGCATGTTCTTGGAGAGATTCTACGAAGTAGGGCAGGACATCACCATGTCTACCCTCATGGACGTCGTACAAGGGGAGAAAGAGCTGACAAGGAATTACATCGAGCGGTTTCGCCAAACCGCCATGAAGCTGCCCTCTGGAAATTCAGATTCCTCCTTGATTGAAATTTGCCAAAAGAGACTCCTCCCAACAATCAGTCTCTGGATGGGCGAAAGTCAATTCAAGGACTGGAAGACGTTCATCATCAGCGCCACAAGCGCCAAAGAACGATTGAAGAAGGCTCGCCAACTGGGATTACACATCTCGGACGGAGAGAACAAGGGCAAGCGTTCCAATAATGATAATAGGGTTAGCCCCTCCAACAATCGAGAAAGCAGGGAAAAGTAGGCTATGGTGACCGATACGGCACAAAAACCTGAGCCAAAGCCGGCAGATAAACAATGGCCGCAAATCACTTACTCCTTCGAAGACGGTCACGTCAAGCCCATCTTGGATATGCTCATACAAGGGGACAAAATTCAGCTTCTTCCACCAAGACGGGAACCACGGCCGGCAGAGATGGAGAATCCAAAGTACTGCTATTATCATCGCTACGTCCACCATGCTATACACGACTGTTACCAGCTGAAATGGTACATCCAAAACCTTATCGATTCGAACGCTTTGACCATCGATTTCGAAGAGGTAACGATGGCGGCCAATATGGTGTCGGTATAATTCGACAGCTTCCCTCCGACGGAAACTCAAGACGGGGTGGTCCCCATCCCTCTGGCGACAATGGAGATTGCTAATCTTCCACCTCCCCGAAACCAATCTTCATCAACCAGAGTCTGACAGATGAAGAGCGAGAGTCGCTGCTCCAACTCGTCAAAGAGTATATCGATGTGTTCGCCTGGAGCTATGAAGATATGCCAGGATTAGACCCCGAGATCACACTCCACAAACTCAATATTCGTCCGGATACAAAAACTGTCAAGCAACAGCAAAGACGGTTTCGTTCCGATGTCATGAATGCTATCGAAGTCGAGGTCAACAAATTGATAGCCAGTGGCTTCATTCGCGAAGAGCAGCATCCAGACTGGATAGCCAATATAGTACCAGTTCTCAAGAAGAACGGAAAGATCCGAATATGCATCGACTTCTGGAATCTGAATGAGGCATGCCCTAAAGATGAATTCCCTCTCCCTATTACAGATATTATGATCGACAACACCTGCGGCTTCGAACGTATGTCCTTCATGGATGGCTTGTCAGGATACAACCAGATCAAGATGTTCCCTGACGACGAAAAGCACACATCATTTCGAACACCGATTGGTACATATTGCTACACCGTTATGCCTTTCGGTTTAAAGAATGCTGGCGCTACTTACCAGAGAGCTATGAGCGTCATCTTTAGAAACCACTTGTGCAAGACAGTAGAATGCTACGTCGACGACATCGCCATCAAAAGTCGTTCGAAGGAAGATCATCTGCAAGATCTCAGGACAGTGTTCAACCTAATGCGAGCACACAACTTAAAGATGAACCCTACAAAATCATTCTTGGGAGTCTCCAGTAGGAAATTTTTGGGTTTTGTCATTACTTCTCAGGGCATTCACATCGACCCCGAGAAAACAAAGGCAATTATGGAGATGGGTCCTCTGAGAAACCTCTGCGAACTCCGAGGCCTCCAAGGCAGGCTAGCTTACATCAGGAGATTCATCTCTAATCTCTCCGGACGATGTTAACCATTCACCCATCTCATGAAGAAGGGAGTCTCTTTCGTATGGGATGAGGAATGCCAGCGCGCTTTCGACAACATCAAAGAATATTTGTCGAACCCTCCAGTCCTGGTAGCTCCTGTTGCTGGAAAGCCATTCCTACTCTATGTGCGAGCTATGGAACATTCTCTTGGTGCCCTATTGGCACAGAAAAATGATGCGGGCCACGAACAAGCTATATACTACCTCAGTCGAAAGATGATTGGGCCAGAATACCGATACACGGCCGTAGAGAAGGAATGCCTCGCTCTCGTGTTCGCCATCCAGAAGATGCGACACTACGTCACGGGATAAACCATCCACGTGATATTGCGGATCAACCCCCTCAGGGTCCTCATGACCAAACCTGGGGCACTCAGCTCTCGCCTTGCTACCTGGGCAATATTATTATCACCATACCACATGATCTTCGTCCCGCAAAAGGCTGTTAAAGTCCAGGCTCTGGCAGACTTTCTAGCAGCCCATCAAGGTTCGGAGACGACTAGGGTATATAAAAAAAATACAGGATGAGGTCACCAGTTCAAATGCAGTCTTCCATGATGCCATCTGGCGAATGTTCTTCAACGGCGCTTCAAGAACTGGACCCAAAGGCAATATCGTAAATGGAGTTGGAGTGGTGCTGATTTCTCCCTCTGGCTTGGTGATCAATCGGGCCTACTCACTCACAGAGCCTTGTTCAAATAATGTGGCCGAGTATAATGCCTTGGTCATTGGCCTCCGGCTTACGAAGGAGCTGGGGGTAGAGTATCTTGAAGCATACGACGACTCACAGTTAATCGTCAATCAGATTCGGGGGTCGTACGAGGTCCGCCACGAAGACATGATCCCGTATCATCAAATAGCAATCGACATCATCTCGTCTCTGGGAGGATTCTTCATAGAACATGTTCCCAGACTCCAGAACATTAAGGCTGATGCCCTAGATGGTTTGGCCGCTTTCCTAGCTGTGCCAAATTATGCTCGTCATTAGGTCGACATAATAGGCCGTGAACTAGTCTGTCCTACGGATAACATTCGATGCATTGAAAGCTACTCCGCTCTTTCAGTCGACGAAGCACCAGACTGGAGACAGCCATTCATCGACTTCGTAGTATACGACATCCTGCCAGAGAATCCGAAGGAAGCTACTTCTATCAGAAGACATTCTCTCAAATTTTTCTACGATACGGAGACGAAAATACGGTATCGCCGATCCTATAATTGTTTACTGCTTCGGTGTCTATCAAATACAGAAGCCAAGGAAGCCGTGCGCGAGGCCCATGATGGTGTCTGCGGAGCCCATCAACCTGGCCCGAAACTGCAAGACCGCCTTCGCCGAATGGGCTATTACTGGCCCACGATGGTTGCAGACGCAATAGATTATGCACGAAAGTGCAAAGCCTGCCAAATCCACGTCGACTTCATCCACCAGCCATCTGAATTCCTACATCCGACTGTGGCCTCCTGGCCATTCGAAGCATGGGGTATGGACATCGTCGGCCCAATTACCCTGCCTTCGTCCAGAGGATACTGATTCATACTCGTAATCACCGATTACTTCTCCAAATGGGCGGAAGCCATCCCATTGGCAGAGGTAAAAACTTCAAACGTGATCAGCTTCCTTATGCATCATGTCATCTACCGCTTTGGACTGCGTCGAAGGATCATTCACGATAATGGGCCACAGTTTGTAAGCCACGCATTTTATCGGTTCTACGACAAGCACCGAATTCAGAACATTGCTTCGACACCCTACAACCCAGCAGCCAACGGGTTAGCAGAAGCATTCAACAAAATCATAATCAAGCTACTCAAGAAATTCTTGTCCTCTAACAAGCGCGACTGGAACGAGAAGCTCAGCGAATGATTATGGGCGTATCACACCACAGTTCGAACAGCCACCGGGAATACACCATTTTCCCTGGTGTACGGGAGTGAGGCAGTTCTCCCATTAGAGACTCAGATCCCCTCACTCCGTATTGCCCTCACACATCAGTTGACGACAGACGAGAACCACCATCGCCGACTACAGGAATTGGAGGCCCTAGATGAGAAACGCCTGTTAGCTCAACAACGAATCGAACTATATAAAGCCAGAATCTCCGGAGCTTTCAACAAGAAGGTCAAGGTCAGAACATTCCAAGTAGGCGATCTCGTTCTGGCGGTTCGGAGGCCGATGGTTATGACGCATAAAACTGCCGGTAAATTCCAACCAAAATGGGAAGTCCCGTTCATCATCAAAGCTGTATTCTCCAACAGCGCCTATCGCCTCGCAAAACAAAATGGAGACTTGCTCATGTTGCCCATCAACGGTAAGTTCCTAAAGAAGTATTATGTCTGAAACAAAATCCTTGAGACATCTCAGAGTGTCGAGTTATGTACCTTCCCGTACTACTGAACTTACATTCTGGCTCACTACATACGAGTCATGTACCTGCTGGTACCTCTGAACTCATTCCCATATTTTCCAGTCATAAGAGTCATGTACCCGCTGGTACCGCTGAACTCATACTCACATTTTCCAGATCAATGAGTTACGTACCCGCTCGTACCGTTGAACTCACACTCACATTCTCTAGATTCCCAAGTCTTGTACCCTCTCGTGTCGCTGAACTCACATCCACAACATCCCAGATTATCGAGTCATGTGCCCGCTGGTGCCACTGAACTCACACTTTCATAATATCGAGTCATGTACCCGCTGGTGCCTTTGAACTCACATCCCGGTCACTCTTTCAGATAGTAAGTCATGTATGATCATACCTCTGAACTTTCTTCCTATAAGAGATCCTCCCTCATGATCCACTACCCGCACTCCCAGTGCACAAAAAGGGTAACGGGTCCAAAAATTTCCAAAACGACTATGTCGATGCTACCTCTGAGTCGTTTCACTTCCGCCAAAAACAAATCACCCCCTACATAAAACTTCTATGTCCTCATTACCTCTGAGTCATTTTATGTACCCCCTCTTTATTGAGCCCACTCCTACCATGTCCTCATTACCTCTGCGTGGGAAGGCTCCGTAGAAGAAACCTTCATACTTGTCGTGTCTTAATTACCTCTGAGTAAGTATGTCGGTTCCCTTTCAACCTATTATCTGTACCCACAACCGGAGTACGACAAGGATAATAGGTCCACAAATGTCCTCTGTTGACCACAAATGTCCTCTGTTGACCACAAATGTCCTCTGTTGACCATAAATATCCTCTGATGACCACAAATGTCCTCAGTCGACCACAGATGCTGTACTGGGTCTCCAGTACACGCCCATCCCTTTCCTATCATGCCTGGGAGCCCAGTTGCTCCTTGGCATTCTTTCGAATACCGAAAACTTCTATAGCTGTCTTATCGCGAAGTTGTTCTAGGTATCCCTCTCCAAAACTTGTTACTCATACCTAAAACCAAGGTATGCCCAGGGTAACAGGCCCACAAATAATCCCCCAGCAGGTTCAATTCCACAAACACCACGAGTACAAGAAAGAGAAGATGAGTTGAAACATGCTCATTTATTCAGAATTCAAAATGCTACATACTTTGGGATCACATCCCTTACAAAATGAAAATAAAAAGGAAAAAAAAAGGAAAAAAGAGCAAAAGAAAATAGAAAACTGATCACTGCTCCGGGGTACATAACGCCGTGAGACGATCCATCAGCAAGGCAACCGACCGCTCAAACCTCTGTTTAGCTCGATGCTCCGCCTCTTGGATTAGCACTGCCGCGTCCTCCAGATGAGCATGAGCTTGCTAGTTGTCCTCGAATTTCTTGAAAGCCCGCTCCAGGTTAACAGAAGATCGGGAAACCTTCTCGGCCTCCTGAACGATTGACACCTGTTCCGTATGAGCAGCATTCAGCTCCGATTCTAGGAAGGCCAGTTCCCTCTGAAGTGCGAGAATCCGCTCCTTCGTGTCAGCTATTCCACGAGAAGCAGCCTCTTTCCGAGCCCAACAAGCTTGACTTCGACGACCCAGCCTGTCATACGAAGCAAAAATCTCGTCAAGGTCCCCCTTCACAACCGTCCTGGCAGTGTCTCGAACGAGCTTTATCCTATCCCGAGCGGCAATAAGGAAGCCCCGCTCCCGTTCAATCGCAGTAGGCAAGTCAGCCTGCCGTAACACCAACAATCGGGTCACGAGCTGATCAGCCTCTGCCAACTTGGCCTCCAGGAGCGCAGCCAACCCCACCCCGCCAGGAAGAGTCTTCAAGGTTTCAATCTGACCCCGAGCGCACCGCAGGGACAGAGAAAAAGGGATACCCCGTTCTACAGCAGCATCTATGCCCCTCTTTAAATGGCGATAGAAGTTGTCGACCACATCCTGCGACACCTCGTCCAGAGCCTCCGAAGAAGCCGGCGTCAACGGGAGTGTAGCTGGCAACAATAAAGAAGACGTGACCGAATCTGTCGCTCCTGCCACGAGGGAAACAAACTTCGTGCGGAAGGACGCCTGAACAACGACCAACTCCTCTTCAGCAGCCCGCAGAACTTGAATGCTCGACAAGGCCGAGAAGTCAAACTCTGAAGCCGTATAAGCAGCAGAGGATGAGGCGGGGGCCATCACTCCCGGAACAAGCTCCACTTCCATCTGCCCGGAGCTGGCGGGAGGCCCCTCGACATGAGTCGGTGAAGGAGAAGAAACGCTCATGTCCCCCAGATTGCAGTAGGCCGAGCCTTCCCTAAGAACATCTGCTATGGGAAGTAAAGGGTCAGGACCTGTAGGGCCAAGACAACCATGAATCGATTTGACTTGGAGGATATGTTGATAGAGCAAATAAGCCCCCTCACTAGTCAATATTTGGCTTATCTTACCAGCGGAAGTGTGTGGAGGCTGAGGTTCGCCTACAGCCACCACAACCTCTCCACCAGCGGCCTCTGAGTCGAATATAATAGACTCCTCCGCCCCGGCACCATCGGTAGGGGATGCGACGAGATCGACGTCGCCTTGCTAAAATTCAGCAATCTCGGAGACAGGCCCAAGAAAACCTTCGTCACCCCGGACCGAGGCCTCAGCGACTTGGGAGTCCTCAGCCGTCGCTGAGAGAACCCCCGCAGAAAGGACCGCGACACACATGCCACTAATCAAAGCAGCAAGGGCCGGATCAACTCCAGGGGCAGCAGACGGTTCATGAGAACCTGGTTCGTCAGACGTCTACAAAGAAAAAATGATTAGGTCATATCTCCAAGAAAAAGAAAACCACAACAAGGAGATAGCTCCAATGTAGTCTTACCTCCGGAACATCGTCAGCATCTTTACCCCTCTCGGTAATAAGCAACCTATGAGACCTAACGGCGGCTCTTTTCACAGAAAAGGTCGTTCTACCGTCAGAAGATTCACGTCTGACTCGTTTGCGTGAGGGACCAGGCACAGCAGGAGGCTGTCCTTCCCTCACTACTTCCTATTGTGTAGCAAGCGACGGATCCTCCGCCAGTTCATCTGGTGTGGTAAGCGGTTGATCCGCTACTTCTTCACCCCCAAAAGAAAGAGAGTCTTCGCTATCATGATCATCATCCTCCTCAGCCACCTCAGAAGATTCTGATTCAGGGAGGGGAGTCTGGAGCGCTAGTTGCTTTCTAGCCTTAGCCCCCTTGGGCTTTTCCTCTAAACCGGTACCCATGATGAAACTGGTACTCGGATCGAAATTGACAGGGGGCTTGTTCGCCATAACATGATACAAGGCAGCCACGTACAAAATTTCCCTCGGTGCCTTAGTATCAGGGACCGAAAAGCTGGCCCGAGTATGATAAGCATCATAATAATTCCACGCCCTGACACTATTAAGAACGCTACCTTCAAAGCCCAAGCAAGGGCTGGGGCAGTCAAGGAATAACTGGCTATAGCCAAACTGGCGGGAAAATCTACTAGGCAGGTAGGGCTCCAAGTACACATTATTGCGGTTACGATAAACCAGATGCGCGGGGCGAATGTTGTGCAACCAGGTGAGCATCTTCAGAGACAGAAAGTGAGGAGATCCGGTACCATCAAGGTATACATCCCTCACTTCCTCATCGAAAAAATGAGGAACAGACACGAAAAAGCCACACCCATCCACCCTCGCCAGCGTCCTCCGATAAGCTGGCATAGTACTGTATTCCCAAGGTTGGTGATGGCATTGGAAAAGGAAAGCGTCTTCGTCTGTAGCATCTTTCGCTGTTCCAGATCCCATCAAAGACTTGTAGTGCATCAACAACCACCCCATTAAATAGTGGAAAGGTAGCTCTATGCGCTCAAAGTCCAGCGTCTTCTTGCGGGCAATAACCTTGGACGAGAATGTTCGAAGACCATGGTGTATGCTACACACCATAGCCGGGAGAAGAGCCAGTCTAACTTTAAATACCAGCTTAACGGCAGGGAGAATGAAGTGGCGGCTGATCCTCTCAATAGAACCTGCCCCCCGAGACTACGCAGTTCTGTAGCCATATTATCAAAAATCCAGCGAAGAGCGCTTTCTCAGACATTTGCCTGGTACCGTAGTAAAAATAGCTAAGAGAGTCAGCTTGACTACCGAATATGTCGCTATTAGACCTCGACTTCTTGATGCTCAACATCAGGTCTTTTATCTCTCCCTGGGTTTGAGGGGTTCGAGGAATAACCTCGCCAGAAGGGCCAACTTTAAAAAGATAATTGACCCAGGATGTGGTGTGGGGAGCGTTCCTTCTGAGCTATCCTTCTTTTTTATAGCCATCTGGTGACAAGCACTATGATGGCATAGCAACTCCTGGTACACCATAACAAAACCTGGGAGTCGTCGGTTCAGGTTTTCGAACTCCTCGTTCGATGGGGTGTACACCTCGAAAGGCTCGTTCCCCCACGAAAGCTTGGAGACAGTATACATCTCGTGGAGAGCAAGCCCTAACTCCCCTCCAGGTGCGAAGAACGTCCCCGTTTGTCGGTTATACATCTCCAGGAGCGCCACAAACAATAGCTTATTGATAGGAAGCCCGTGACAGGTGCCCCAGATGGCATGATAGAGTCCCACCTCCCGCAGGAATGTCCCGTAGGTCTGCAGAACCCAAGTGGTCAAGTGGGCCCACGTAGGAGTGGGGTTTATCCAGTTCAGCAATGCCAGTCTGCCAACGGGATAAAAATTTTTGCGAACGAGCCGATTCAGGAATGTATCAGCTTGAGTGAATGTGAAGTTGGGACCATATACGTTCATGAAAGTACCTGGGGCCAGTCCTATCATGTACCGGCGGACGGAATCCTTACCCGCGTACGCCGACCTAATGTTCGGGTTATAATGGATGTCGTCCATCAACATCCCTGATTGGGTAGGAGTTAAGTTACACACCATCGTCCTGTCCAACAATACCATATTGAACCACGACAGAGGATAATGACGCTCCATGAGAGGAATATGGATCGCCATCCCATCTAAAGTAAAATCCCAGTTCTCAGAGATCTCTAATACTCGGGGATTCTTTATGATTAAAGCGTCCCCGAAGAGGAATGAGGGCTTCAGGTATGATCCATCCAACTTCCCAGAATTCATCATGGCACGGAGATAATGGAGGGTCTGATTCTCGATGGCGTTTAACCTCCCCGAAGGCTCATTAGCAGGAAATTGATTCAGCACGTACTTAACTAAGTCATCAAGATGCACGCCCAAGGCAAACTGATTCGAGCCCACTAGGAGTTCCTCCGCTGGATTTACTGGCAGATTCACTAAAGAGAGACAAAAGAAACAAGATTAGAAGATAGTCAAAATAAGAAGCATTTGAAAGATCATTTAAGTCTATACGTCTTGGGTCGTCACAGCCTCATGCGGCTCAGAACCAGATGAGTCCATGCGGTACGGTTCATCATAGCCTTATGCGGCTCCGAGTCAGACGAGTCCATACAAATCAAGTTCAGACGAGCTTATGAAGCTTCTGCGGTTTGGGTTCAGAAGGGCCTATGCGGTTCAAGGTTCACATGGACTCATCAGACGAACCTAGACGCTGATGCGGCTCGGATTCAGGTGGACTAGGCGGTTCAAAGTCCACGTCGACTCATGCGGCCCTGAACAGACAGACTCATGCGGCTATAAGCAGATGAGCTTATGCGGTTCAAAAGTGAACTACGCTCATGCGGTCCAAACCAAAAATATATATGCGACTTGTGCATAAATTATGCAGCAGAGCCATGACAGTTAGGGTTCTAAGGCAACGCCCTTACCAGCAATAGGTGGATGAACGTCGGGATGAACAGAGTGAACAGCGGCCGACGGAGGAGTGGCCACGTTCGTCGCCACAGTCGCCGCAGAAGCGACCGCCTTGCCCTTCACAGCCTTCGACGCAGCAACCTTCTCGGGAGCCATAGGTGCTTGGGAGAGGAAGGAGTTTGAAAGATTGAAGAGAGAAAATGAGACTCCCCAGAACAAAAGTGTTCCTATTTATAGACAAGAAAGGAACGTCTCGATCCGCGTGCAATATGATGACCGACTCTTTGGTCATCGAGGCAAAACGGCTTAATAATAGCCTGACTCTTGGGATCCTGGCCCAAAAAGCGGCTCTTAAAATCTGACAGCAAATCAAGAGCATTAAATGCAGAAGATTTACAAAAGATTTGCACATATGGCAGGAAGACGTAGCAAGAAGCTCATGCGGCCAAAACAGCCCATGCGGCTCAGAGAGTCATGCGGTTGAGACAATCATGCGGCTGGTCAAATCCATACGGCTAGGACAAAATACATCCATGCGGCTCTGGCATAATCATGCTTCTTATTCAAAGTATTTCAATTTTGTAAATTGAAAACTTTGAAGGGGGTCTTGTAGAAGCATGAAAAAGAAGAAAAAAATAATCCATGCGGCCAAGGAGCTGCATGCGGCTCAGGAGTCCCATGCGGCTCAAACATATAGGCAGCTCGAGTGGACTCCATGCGGCCCGCAGAGGGAAGCCACGTGTCTTTTTAGAACGGCTATACCCAGCTGACAGCTGACAACCCTGATGTAAAGTGGTCATGATGACTGACACAAGAGCACTATCTTCCTAGGGAACTGGAGAAAATCTTCATAGCTTCGAGGCAAGTTTATGCGGCCAGACTAGACGAGTTCACGCGGCCAGTACAGAGAAACCTATGCGGTTCAATCATGAAGGTCCCCCATGCGGCTCGGCCATGAAGAAATCTATGCGGCTCGGCCATGAAGACTCTCATACAGCTCGGCCATGAAGACCCCCATGCGGCTCGGTCATGAACATATTCATGCGGCTCGGCCATGAAGAAATCCATGCGGCTCGGCCATGAAGACTCTCATACAGCTCGGCCATGAAGACCCCCATGCGGCTCGGTCATGAACATATTCATGCGGCTCGGTCATGACAACCTTCATACGGTTCGAGTATAGAGACTATTCATGCGGCTCGGTCATGAAATCTTTTATGCGGCTCGGTCATGACAACCTTCATACGGCCCAAATATGAACGCTCCGCATGCGGCTCAACAAGGATGACAGGACACATGTCCTAAAGATAATCAAATTTTGGATCAGATTCCAATAATTTGGGACACGTGGCAAGAGAATGAATTAAATTAATTCATTTAGATTTACGGACATCAGCAAATCATCATGATGGAGATTTAGTGCAATCAACATTAATTACTGACATGATTTGGCATAATCCTCATTAATGGCCCAGATCCTTCACGCTCAAGATTAATGGCCCAGATTGATCATTTACCAGGCCGTCGCCACTTTGAGAATGGGCAATCATTGCAAACCCTAATGATGTCCCCCACTATTATAAATAGCAAGGTGCCATTCCCTTGCAAAAGGACGCTCCTCCAATAATCAGAGAGAAAAATACACAGAGATCAATCCAAAGAGAGAGAGAAGCCAGAAGAGCAATACGAGGAGAGCAAGGAGAGCATTTCTTTGTCAACGCCAAGCATCTCGTTACAGGAGCCAAGGCTACGTCCGATTGTCCAAGGAGTAAGGCAGAGCTGCCGTCGCTTTTTCGAGCCTCTACCGTCACCCCCCCCAGAATGAAAAATAAACAATTGTACTTAGATTGCTGTACCTAGGTTTTTGTCCCTAGGCTTTCTTTGTACAAGCGAGTTTGTAACGTGAAGTAAAAGTCCAGTCCTCCCATAAAACTGTTCTTCTCTTTTATATTTCATAGCAAGCACTCGTCCAGAAATGAGAGGTGAAACTACTATCCTTATTTGAGTCGACAATACTAACTGGCACTCCATGTATCCTCATGATCTATCTCATGTACATCTCCGTTAACTTCTCTGTGAATAATCCTATTTTAAATAGGATAAAGTGTGCTAACTTAGTAAGTCTTTCTACTATCACCTATATAGCATCTTTCCCACCAGGTGATTGTGGCAACCCAGAGATAATATCTATAGTAATATGATCCTACTAAAACTCAAGAATAGGAAAGGGCTGTAATAATCCTTCTGGTCTCTGGCACTTAGCCTTCTCCTGTTGGCAAACTAAACTTCATGAGACAAATCTGGCCACTTTTATTTTTATGCCATACCACCATACATGCTCCCTTAGGTCCTTGAACATCTTTGTAGCTCATGGATGCATAGAATACTGGGACAAATGAGCCTATTGAATTATCGCTTCCCTCAAACTATCGTTAGGCACACAAAGTCTAGTGCCATGCCTCAACGTCCCATCCTCTGCAATAACAAAGTCCTCCAGTAATCCTGTATGTACTTGGGCACGGATGCTGCGGAGACTCTCATCCAGAAACTGAGTCTCTTTAATCTTATTCATAAGGCTAGACTGAATCCATAGGTTCATCAACTGTGCCTCAAATGTAGGGATGATAACTTCTATCCCTGAACTCTCCAAATCCTCTAACGAGTGTCTATCCATAGTAAAAAACATTACCATCGGATATCGACTGAGACATCAGCTACCACATTGGCCTTTCCTGGATGATATTATAGAGTGATATCAAAATCCTTCATCCGTACTAGCCATCTTCTCTATCTCATATTCAACTTCTTTTTTGTGAAGAGATACTTTAAGCTTTTATGATCTGAGAAGATCTTTATGTTGACCAAAACTGGATCAAGTCAACATAATTTTGAGTATTGACAAAAATGATATCTGTTATGATCCAATATGATACATCTAGCTCAAAGACAGAATATCATCATATATCAGTTAGAGACAAGACGTCATCAACATATGAAGCTATTACTTGTATTTTTTGTCTATAATTTTTACACTTATTTGAGTCTAGGATTATGTACATTGAGTAGCACTGAGTGTCTTAAACCTAGAATCACTTATCCAAAGCTCCACCAAACAATCACCAAATCAAACAAAACCCATTTGAACAACCTAGCCCTATTATCCATTCTGGCCCAAGAAAATAGAATTCAGGCCGAACTCTACCCTAGATAGAGTTCGGGCTGAACTCTGGTTCCTTAATTTAAGGATCCTAATTTCTAGGGTTTGCTGGTTGCTAGTTGTCCAACGGCCAAAAAACTTGAATTTTGGGACAGAGTTCTGGCCGAACTCTGCCACCCTGGACTAGTATATATAGGGTATGATTTATTCCATTTTCAATCATCTTTTCATCTCATCTTCTCATCTTATATAGCCTTATACATTCTAAGCCTACTCTTCCCATCTACTAGCCACACAACTTCCTAAGCCCCAAGATGCTCAGTATAATTCAGCTAGAAGTTCTGTGCAAGAGTTTGAAAGTAGTCGCTTCGATAATTCCAAGTTTTTCCTCAGCAAAAGTGTAAGAAGTTGGCGTGCTCTTCTGAGTAAAGGCACGTGGTGTACCTCTATTTCACAAATAGTGGATTTCAATCATGAGTAAGAGTTTTCAGGCCTGGACTAGTTCTCCACGAGAGAAACCAGGTTAAAACTGCTGTGTTTGCATATGATTTTCTGATCTCTTTTATTTTTGTATTAATACTCTGATTAATTATTCTGTTGGTGAAAGAGTTAATTTTTATTTGGTGATTATCGACACAAACTCTATTCAGCCCTCTAGAGTTGCCTACACGTACTTCAATTAGTATCTGAGCTCTGTTCTCTTATATCAGATTAGGGCTATTATTGCTCTCTTTTATGCCATAGACAGGACTAAATTCAACAGGGTCTCTACATGCTCCACCTCACATGAAGTATAGAAGCTTCTGGAGATGACCCATGAAGGAACCACACAGGTTAAAGAATCAAAGATCAATCGTCTGATACAAGAATACGAGGCATTCAAGATGAAGCCAAACGAGACAATCGCGCAAACTTTCACAAGGTTCCTCGACACCATCAACCCGCTATCTTCCCTTGGCAAAGAGTACTCCAACCATGAGAAGATTCGCAAGCTGCTCAGGGGGCTACCAAAAATCTGGAACTGCAAGATGCCGACAATCATCGAAGGCAATGGTCTCACCAACATATCAATAGAAACTCTAATGGGCAAGCTGATGACTCATGAGCTCGATCTCAAAGACTTCAACGAACCTGCTCCAAAGCAAAAGAAAATCGTGCTTAGATCTCATCGCCGAAGAACCATTCCAGAGGAGACAGACAACGATAATTTTGATGGTGGTGATCAAGCACTCTTGGTACACAACTGTCACGACCTGCACCCTAGCGTTAGGGCACGAGACGTGGGTACGTCCAGCCTACGCCGCAGTGTCGGTGGTAGAACGCTGTTCTAGGTCATTGTCACATCTAAAATAATATGCTATACTCTCCAAACGGAGGACAACACATAAAGATACTATCTCAATCACAACTCTAAAGATAGATAACAGCACGATGAAATAGATAAGATAATCCACAAGAGAAGGAGAACCAGGAGTGATAGTAAAGAAAGTTCTATTAAACAAACACAAGATTTCCAATACAACTATAAGACAAACAATACAGAAAATGAACAACCTCTAGGTAAATACTCCAAGCTCTACCAGTGTCCTCTAGGCTAACTGTGAACTCCAAGTACCTGTAAAATTTTATCAACGGGTCCAATCAGGACAGGAACGAGCACATATCTCTCACAACAGTTCATATCAGGAATGGACATATAAAGCAAGCTATAGAAAATTATACATGAAACGCTGTAAAAAGAAATCAACAGGAGAGAAGATATAACTGAGATATAATATGATAAATAAAGAATATAACCTTCTACGTAAATCAGAGCATGAGTTGGTTATGTAAACAGCTTGGGTTGCACATGGATAAAACTATGGAATGCACATGGATAACTACTGGGGATAATGATCACATAACCAACTACACTCTCCCTGCCCCCAACCAATACACAAGGATCAAAGCATGTTATGTTATTGCACATGGATAACAACTACTGTATACATGGGGCTCATATGGTCATGAGTGTACATGAATAACACATGAGTGCACATGGAAAAAAGTAAATACATGGAGTACATGATGAACATGATAAAGTACATGAAACATGACATACTCGATGTATCCGAGGGGATAACATCGCATGAAAAGATCCATAGGGTACCGATCCGTGTGAACGTCGTGTCAGCATCAAGTATACTAGTCTATAACAAGAGTACATATCCAAAGAAGCATGAAAAGATCAGAGAATATACTCGCCTGGTAATCCAAGCCGCTGATAAATGTAGATGTCCAACTGGAGTCACAGTGTCCTATTTAGAGCAATCACAAGTCACAAAAGAGTCTAACATGAAATAGAAGTAATCCACAGTACATTCTAGATAATTCTAGGTTCTTCTAGATTAAAGTCAAAGCAACAAGTCTACTAAGTCAACTAAAGTCAGATTAGAGTCAAACTAAGTCAACTAGTCAAGTTCTAGTTCAATTCGGGTCAAACTAAGCCAATGGTTGACCTATAGTTAATTTTTGATTAATATAGTCAACCTGGTCAAAGGAGGATCAATTCTAGTCTCTAAGTACTAGACTATGAGGTTGTACTAATTCCGAATTTTAGAAAAATAAGAATTAACTAACTAATGGTGACACCTAGATAAAATATCTACAAATATTGTCGAATAATAAAACAAATATCACCAACGTGTCCAGAAGGGTCAAATTAGCTAGGATTGTCTGTCCTTAAGTCCAATTCTGGATACAGGAGCATAACGGTAATTTCGGACGAAAACGATGTCCGACGTTGGACCTGCTTTGCACCGAAAAGCGTACCAGAGTCAACGGTCTCTAAAGTCGTCAAACTATATGTCTACGGATCCAGTTTTTCGATATGAACCCAACCGTATGTCCAAAGTTGGATTCCGGCGGGCCGTGCACAAAATCGCCCGTTGAGTGGGACCGTGGGGCCCGCAAAATGACGTTCGATTCGATTGTCTCAGATTTGGACCAAACTTGGCATGCAGGACCAGAAAAATGATACGGTTCTGTTGGCGCAAGTTTTGTCTCGATCTGACGAGCGTGCATAAAGTAATTAGAGAATTTGTAATGTACACGATACGGGAAATTTTGACGGATACGCATCAAATTCGTCGTGCACATGCGACCAATTTGAATTCCGTCAAAGCCCACAGGACCACGACACCGTTATGCAACTTTCGATGCTTTCGGTTCGCGACCATGTCGTCTGGATTGGCGTGACGCACGTCGTGTGGAATAATTTTAATATTTTCAAAATAGGTTTTTGGGAAACTTTAGGATTCAATTTCTCGACGCTCAGTCGATGATTTCTAAATCCGCAAAAAGGGTCGTGAAGTCCTATATGTTGTCTATAATCGTGTTCAGGTGGAATTTCTAAACAGCTACTGGATCGATTGAAATCGATCCGCCAATGTGGGTTCATGGATTGATACATGTCCTGTTTTTGGGACAGATTTTTGTCGATGTTCGAATCGGTTTCCTGAACAACATGGTCAACCATATTCGAAACTATTTGAAGGGGTTAAGAGTCCTATGGATTGACTTCATACCTGCAAAATCCGTTCGTGAATCGGTTGATCGAGTAGACGGAAAGCACTATGCGAAGTTGGCCTCCTGCACGCGCCTACTGCTGTCAACGCAGCGCTTGAGCGCACTGGCCCCGCGCTCGACAAGCTGGCGGCGGACCTCGACGGCGTGCACGCGGGGGTGGGGGTGCACGCAGATGTCCTGGTGGCGGAGATCCTTGGGGGTTAGGGTTTTGAGCGGTTTGATGGTTCTTCATGCCTCCCGATCTCTACGTGTGCATATATTTACATACTCGAACAGAGGGTCGGCTGGCTCTAAGCCTCTACGGGCTGGGGAGTATAGGTCGGGCCTTTGGGGATTACAGTTTCGGCTGTGTATTCAACCCAAGGGCTCGGGCCTGGGGTTTGTGGGCCGGGCCTGGGAAGGGGTCTGGGATTGCTGAGTATAATCTATATATAATCTATATAGATTATATCTATATATAATCTATATGTACATTCATATACACATATATATATATATATATATTTTTTTTTTTTACATTCATATTCATATACACATATATATATAAATATATATCTATATCTATATATAGACCCATATAATATACATTTAAATAATATATACACGTATAATATATATATATATTCTCTATATATATATATTCTCTCTATATATATATTCTCTATATATATATTCTCTATATATATATATATATTCTCTATATATATTCTCTATATATATATTTATATATATAAATACCTGAATACACATAATACTTATATATTCTAGATATATATACATATACATATTAATATATATATATATATATATATATATATATATATTATATATATATACACATACACATTTATATATGTATATTATATATATATATATATATATATATATATATATATATATATATATATATATATATATATATATATATATATATACACATACACATTATACATATATATATTTTAGATATATATACACATACACATTAATATATATATATATAATTTATATATATATACACATACACATTTATATATTTATATATACATACCAATACCTATGATACAATATAGTATATTTATATATACATACAGAGATGCATGTACATCATATATATTCATAGACACATATACATTATATATAAAACCAATAAAATAATAATATTAGATAACAATCTCAATAAATAATAATAATAATAATAATAATAATAAAACCCATTTGTATAAATAACCAAATATCTAGGAATATCGTTAAGTCTACTTAAAAAGCTAGAAAATATTCGTACATACTTAAAAGTATGTCTACATAGGCTTGGGCTTGGTTTGGGTCCAATTTGCACTAGTTTGGTACAACCGGGTTCCCAAAAACTAAATATTATAATTAATAAATAAATAATCTACGATAAGGGTTACATCGCAACTTGGCCTGATTTTTTCTAGTTAGGACATCACTATGGCTCGGCCTTCTCTACCAGGGCTAATACACTAGTCAAAGCATGCCATTGCACTACCCGTGCCATAATTCCTAGTCACCTTGTACTCCAAATCTCAACCATGGCTAAAATTATCTACCGTAATAATTAAAATAATTATTCATAAAAATCTAAAAATCACCATTTTAATTAAAATAAATAAAATTTTCAAAATTTCGGGAAGGGAGGCTACAAATCTACCCACCTTAAAAATAATTTCGTCCTCGAAATTTAGGTCGGTCGTACTCCTTCTAGGTCAACACCCAACAATCAAAGTCTCTAAGAAAAAAAAATTTAATCATACAATTAGGAAGAATAACATACGCAGGATCATGGTCAAATCATAGGAGTTGAATATCTCACCTAGGTGTATAAGTCATACTAGATCAAGCCAGTCATCGGGTATAAAACATACAAACAGTCTAGGGAGTCCAATTGGAAGGATAAGGGAATGCCAATCATCAAGGCCGTAGGACAGTCTACCAACCTTTATAAAATTGGCAACTATCAAAGAACATAACTAGTAACTAACTCTGAAGGGTTTCTAATTCCAAATATAGTCAAGAAAATCAAAGTTTAAATCACGACTTGTCAGTAGCACAAAAAAATATATCCAAGCACACACACTATATATATATATATATATATGTATATATATATATATAAAATTTTAGTCCCAATACGATCTAAGTTGATCAATCAGGATGAATCGATGTTTGGGCAAGATAGAGAACGAGGTTATTGAAGTCTGAGCACGAGTATCCAAGATTTGAAATCCGTGTCACAATTGATTTAATTCAATTGAATAAGATTCCAAAATATTGGATGATAAGAAGGATGACCAAGTCAGCTGGTCGGTCAAAGGAATTAGAATTTAAAGGATGATGCAAGGATATATAATTGAATTAATTTCCTCCTTTGGATAGGAAAACTATATGTGATAGCTCGGGTCTATCTAATAAGTTTAGTGTCTTGTCTTTCTGAAATATGTGAAAGGCAGACAATAAAGAGTTCAAAGGCGATGTTATTGAGTACAATACGTGGCTCATAGACGACAAAATAGTTCAAAGGGAAATTGTCAAGGCTGTCGCGGATGAGACTCTAGGGCAAGTTTAACTATGTCTCCATCCACGTAGAATAATATATAAAAAGGCGAACCAAAGTGCAATAGGTTGATCAGACCATCTTGTACCGGTTCTGATTAGACAATATGTTAGTGGGTGCCGGCCCCCAATAATATATGTCATGATCAAGCTCGAAAAGAAGATAAGCTTGCAAAACTGGTTCTAAATTAGCAACATAAGGTAGTCAAAATAAAAGTAAGGATAATGATGAAAGAAATTAAATAGTCTAAGTGAACTTATCAATGTGGTTCACAATGACTAGGATTTGCTGGGTAGTGAGGCATTCTACCCATCTTAAAATAGTTAAACTAATAGGATGATGGAACAACGGGTCAAGCCATCAAGATAAAGTACAAGTTGAGTATTTAAAGAATCAAGCAGAACACCAACACATGTCGGGTCAAAAGAAGTGAGTCAAGTTGGATTTCTAATTGAAATCGAAAATAGTTGGTATTTTGGTATAGATCATAGTTAGTCATTTCGACTCGAAAGTCATATCAAAAGGATAGTATACAAGGAGATGAGTTTAATGGGACACGATATGCCCACATGAAGATGGACTTGTCTGGGCCTTGTACACAATTTATTGGAGGGTAACAGCTAGTATTACACTCTGAGTATCAAAGTCATGGTGAGAAATGTCAAGGATCAAAAAAATAGAAAATGGAAGTTCAAGAGGAGACATTAAATGCACAAAGTAAGGGAGATTAAGTTGAAGCACGAAATAAAATCAGTTACAGAATAAAATAATTTAGGGATACAGTTCTAGAGAGAGAATACTGTTAAGGAATGATCAAATCATTATTCAAATATTACGAACGGTTAGAGGGTCACAATGAAAGACCTAGATTTGAGGAAAGTCAAGTATCATCTGCCTCTGAAACCCTGAAGTTCACCTGATCATAATTGCCAATCGTATCTTTACCTTACTTGTCTCTCTATGATAATTCAATCCTCATATGTTTACCATCCAGATTTTACAACCTTCCGTTATCTAAATCCTTACCATGATCATCATAGGCAGGATTCTAAATTTTCAAACATTTCTCATGAAGCGTGCCCCTTCTTATTAAGAATCAATACTATTTATTTTAAATCAATTTCCATATTTCTTCACATTGTCCCAATTTAGATCCGAAATCTATAACTCAAGTTTATGAGATCTTTAAACTGTTTAAATTGTTTTCTCGTATTATTCAATTCACAAAACCTCTAGGTCTTACAAATTTATTTTCTATCGTAAAATCAACCTTCATATTTTCTTCGACATACACCCATGAATATTAACCTCCTAAATTTTTTTTTAAAAAAAATCACAACAATGTCCAAATTTCCATAGCCTTGTGTCCTCTCTATCCCTAGTCATTTTCTTGCAATATCTTGTTCAATTTCACATCTTTATTGAATACAATTTAATTCTCTTTTCCATTACTAACCTTCTTTAAAGCCTTAGGGTAAAACTGCCCTTGAATCAATAACCAAAATTTTGAAGTTCTCAAACTAAGTTGACCTTGAATATCCTCATCAGTTTTGAAATACACTTACGAATTATTCATACCAAGTTTTCTCTAAGTGTGGTTTGTTTCCAGACTGGTAGTATACATCTCTTTGATTTCATCCTAGACCTTTACCACATATCATTCTCAAGTTTCCATGTTAACATCCAACCTTTTAGATTCCTATAAAATCATCACACGATAACCAGTTCAATTATTTCCGAGCTACATGATTTACGACACTTCTTCAACCTTTTCCATGAAAAATACGAAGACTCAAGGGTTACAAAGTATGCAGGTACGACAGAGTTTTAAAAAAAAAGGGAATACAAGAAATAATGGTAAGGAAGGAAAAATGAAGATCCACTCAAAAGAGATGAACAAATCAAGGTCAAATTCAAGAGGAAAAGAAATTCAAATCGAAATTCGTAATGAGATTCTCAAGGGTCGTCCGTCGTCCCTGGAATCTCTCAAGGGATCCAAAGTGTGATTGAGTATCTCTAATTCGAATACCTTATTTCTTATACTCTATAGCAGGCTCGTAGTAGTACAACTAAGTCGTCGCGCTATTACGAAATCGCACAAATGCGAATCTCGACCTACATGGGCCACCACTAAAAACGTGTCACGAACCGCACCCTAGCGTTAGGGCACGAGACGTGGGTACGTCCAGCCTACGCCGCAGTGTCGGCGGTAGAACGCCGTTCTAGGTCATAGTCACATCTAAAATAATATGTTATACTCTCCAGACGGAGGACAACACATAAAGATATTATCTCAATCACAACTCTAAAGATAGATAACAGCATGATGAAATAGATAAGATAATCCATAAGAGAGAGAGAACCAGGAGTGATAGTAAAGAAAGTTTTATTAAACAAACACAAGATTTCCAATACAACTCTAAGACAAACAATACAGAAAATGAACAACCTCTAGGTAAATACTCCAAGCTCTACCAGTGTCCTCTAGGCTAACTGTGAACTCCAAGTACATGTAAAATATTATCAACGGATCAAATCAGGACAGGAACGAGCACATATCTCTCACAACAGTTCATATCAGGAATGGACATATAAAGCAAGCTATAGAAAATTATACATGAAACGCTGTAAAAAGAAATCAACAGGAGAGAAGATATAACTGAGATATAATATGATAAATAAAGAATATAACCTTCTACATGAATCAGGGCATGAATTGGTTATGTAAACAGCTTGGGTTGCATATGGATAAAACTATAGAATGCACATGGATAACTACTGGGGATAATGATCACATAACCAACTACACTCTCCCTGCCCCCAACCAATACACAAGGATTAAAGCATGTTATGTTATTGTACATGGATAACAACTACTGTATACATGGGGCTCATATGGTCATGAGTGTACATGAATAACACATGAGTACACATGGATAAAAGTGAATACATGGAGTACATGACGAACATGATAAAGTACATGAAACATGACATACTCGATGTATCCGAGGGGATAACATCGCATGAAAAGATCCATAGGGTACCGATCCGTGTGAATGTCGTGTCAGCATCAAGTATACTAGTCTATAACAAGAGTACATATCCAAAGAAGTATAAAAAGATCAGAGAATGTACTCGCCTGGTAATCCATGCCGCTGATAAATATAGATGTCCAACTGGAGTCACAGTGTCCTATTTAGAGCAATCACAAGTCACAAAAGAGTCTAACTTGAAATAGAAGTAATCTACAGTACATTCTAGATAATTCTAGGTCCTTCTAGGTCAAAGTCAAATCAACAAGTCCACTAAGTCAACTAAAGTCAAATTAGAGTCAAACTAAGTCAACTAGTCAAGTTCTAGTTCAATCCGGGTCAAACTAAGCCAATGGTTGACCTATAGTTAATTTTTGGTTAATATAGTCAACCAGGTCAAAGGGGGATCAATTCTAGTCTCTAAGTATTAGACTATGAGGTTGTACTAATTCCGAATTTCGGAAAAAATAAGAATTGACTAACTAATGGTGATACCTAGAGAAAATATCTACAAACATTGTCGGATGATAAAACAAATATCACCAACGTGTCCAGAAGGGTCAAATTAGCTAGGATTGCCTGTCCTTAGGTCCAATTCTGGACACAGGGGCAAAACGGTAATTTCGGGCGAAAACGATATCCGCCGTTGGACCTGCTTTGCACCGAAAAGCGTGCCAGAGTCAACGGTCTCTAAAGTCGTCAAACTATATGTCTACGGATCCAATTTTTCGATACGAACCCAACCGTATGTCCAAAGTTGGATTCCGGCGGGCCGTGCACAAAATCGCCCGTTGAGTGGGACCGTGGGGCCCGCAAAACGACGTTCGATTCGATTGTCTCAGATTTGGACCAAACTTGGCATGCAGGACCAGAAAAACGATACGGTTCTGTTGGCGTAAGTTTCGTCTCGATCTGACGAGCGTGCTCAAAGTAATTGAAGAATTTGTAATATGCACGATACGGGGAATTTTGACCGATATGTATCAAATTCGTCGCGCACATACGACCAATTTGAATTCCGTCAAAGCCCACATGACCACGAAATCGTTACGCAGCTTTCGATGCTTTCGGTTCGCAACCACGTCGTCCGGATTGGCGTGACGAACGTCGTGTGGAACAATTTTAATGTTTTCAAAACAGGTTTTTGGGAAACTTTGGGATTCGATTTCTCGACTTTCAGTCGATGATTTCCAAATCCGCAAAAAGGGTCATGAAGTCCTATATGTTGTCTATCATCATATTCAGGTGGAATTTTTAAACAGCTACTGGATCGATCGAAATCGATCCGCCAATGTGGGTTCATGGATTGATACATGTCCTGTTTTTGGGACAGATTTTTGCCGATGTTCGAATCGATTTCCTGAACAACATGGTCAACCATATTCGAAACTATTTGAAGGGGTTAAGAGTCCTATGGATTGACTTCATACATGCAAAATCCGTTCGTGAATTGGTTGATCGAGTAGACGGAAATCACTATACGAAGTTGGCCTCCTGCACGCGCCTACTGCTGTCAACACATCGCTTGAGCGCGCTGGCCCCTCGCTCGGCCGGCCGGCGGCGGACCTCGGCGGCACGCGCGCGGGGGTAGGGGTGCGCACAGATGTCCTAGTGGCGGCGATCCTTGGGGGTTAGGGTTTTGAGCGGTTTGATGGTTCTCCATGCCTCCCGATCTCTACGTGTGCATATATTTACATACTCGAACAGAGGGTCGGCTAGCTCTAAGCCTCTACGGGCTGGGGAGTATAGGTCGAGCCTTTGGGGATTACAGTTTCGGCTGTGTATTCAACCCAAGGGCTCGGGCCTGGGTTTGTGGGCCGGGCCTGGGAAGGGGTCTGGGATTGCTGAGTATAATTTATATATAATCTGTATAGATTATATTTATATATAATCTATATATACATTCATATACACATATATATAAATATATATGTATATCTATATATACACCCATATAATATACATTTAAATAATATATACACGTATAATATATATATATTCTCTATATATATATTCTCTCTCTCTCTCTCTATATATATATATATATATATATATATATATATATATATATATATATATATATATATATATATTCTATATATATTCTCTCTCTCTCTCTCTCTATATATATATATATATATATATATATATATATATATATAAACCTGAATACACTTACTTATATATTCTAGATATATATACACATACACATTAATATATATATATATATTTTATATATATATATACACATACACACACACATATATATATTATATATATATATATATATATATATATATATATATATATATATATATATATATATATATATATATATAAATATATATATATATATATATACACATACACATTATACATATATATATTTTAGATATATATACACATACACATTAATATATATATATATATATATTTTATATATATATACACATACACATTTATATATTTATATATACATACCAATACCTATGATACAATATAATATATTTATATATACATACAGGGATGCATGTACATCATATATATTCATAGACACATATACATTATATATAAAACCAATAAAATAATAATATCAGATAACAATCTCAATAAATAATAATAATAATAATAATAATAATAATAATAATAATAATAATAATAATAATAATAAAACCCATTTGTATAAATAACCAAATATCTAGGAATATTGTTAAGTCTACTCAAAAAGCTAGAAAATATTCGTACATACTTAAAAGTATGTCTACATAGGCTTGGGCTTGGTTTGGGTCCAATTTGCACTAGTTTGGTACAACCGGGTTCCCTAAAACTAAATATTATAATTAATAAATAAATAATCTACGATAAGGGTTACGTCGCAACTTGGCCTAGTTTTTTCTAGTTAGGACTTCACTATGGCTCGGCCTTCTCTACCAGGGCTAATACACTAGTCAAAGCATGCCATTGCACTACCCGTGCCATAATTCCTAGTCACCTTGTACTCAAAATCTCAACCATGGCTAAAATCATCTACCGTAATAATTAAAATAATTATTCATAAAAATCTAAAAATCACCATTTTAATTAAAATAAATAAAAATTTTCAAAATTCCGGGAAGGGAGGCTACAACAACTTCAAGAAGTTTCTATGCTTCAACCAAAAGAAGAAAGATCAGAAGGAAGACGATGAAGAACCCACTTGCTTCGGCTACAAAAAGATATGACATGTCAGAAAAGACTGCCCTATAACAAAGAAAGAAGGCAGATATGAGAAGCCGTATAAGAAGTCATCCTCATGAAAGTATGCCAACACCAGTATCTGCCATGAAAGCGAAGCCAGTGACTCAAACGAGGAAGATAACAATTCCCAAGACCCGGCTAACGTCTGCCTAATGGCAACATCTGATAAGGTAAATCGTGATCCTCTTGATGATTTCACTTTCACAACTCCCAAAGAGGACACCGATGAGGTATCCAAGCTTAAATTAAGCTTACACGATGCTGAATTTATTATTGAAAAACAAACACGTGATATTTCAGCACTTAATAAAGAGCTTGTTAAAAAGAAAAATAAATACAAGGTTGCTACTGCTAGAATTAATGGTCTTTCTGCTAAATATGATAAAGTACATGCTGTCTCTAAGAAATTAGAGATTAGGCTGGGTAAACAGGTTGCTCAAACTCAGTCTCACAGTCATAATACATACACTAAACACCAATACAATAGAATATATGATCAAAATAACATGCATCCACATACTACACGTAAATATGCTTTTATGTACACCTACTCCCATGCAGCACGTAAAGCACCCACATATAGATATCACTATCATCCTGCACCAAATACAAATATGCATGCTACATGTACATGCTGTGATTTACATGGACAAGTATCACCACATTGTAGAATTAAAAAATTAGTTGATAAAAATTAATATGCATGGGTACCGAAAACTAACCGTTCTGGACCCTCAAAGATCTGGGTACCAAAGGTTACATCTACTTGTGGTGTAGGTGGACCTTCCTTTACCAACTAGAAGCAACTGGATTCTCGATAGTGGGTGCTCGTGACATATGACTGGAGATGCTAATCTATTCGTAACACTATTAATGAAAAGGGAAGGATATGTATCCTTCGGTAATAATCTGAAAGGTTATATCATAGGTAATGGTACTATTGGTAATCCTCTTTCTTCCGTCATTAAGGATGTCTGTTTAGTGATTGAATTAAAGCATATCTTGCTCAGCATTAGTCATCTTGCTGATGCTGGATATGATATTAACTTCGGTAAAACTAAATACTTTATCTATGATAGATCATCTGGAGACATCGCTTTTGAAGGGATAAGAGAAGATAATATATACATTTTCTATTTGTCTAGAGATACTAATAGTGCAGAAAGATGCCTCTACGATCACAAATATGAAAGACTATTATGGCATCAGCTTCTTGGTCATGCCAATATGGACACCATATCCAGAATATATACCAAGAAGCTAGTATGAGGACTGCCTGACATCACATTCAAAAAGGACACCGTATATGCCGAATGTGAAAAAAATAAGGCTAACAAATCTTTTTTTAAATCCATCAATACTGTAAGTACCACTTGACCTTTTCAACTGCTTCACATGGACTTATTTGGACCTAGTAGAGTAGCCAGTCTTGGCAAAAAACTCTATGATTTTGTTACTGTAGACGATTTTTCTAGATTTTCTTCCTTACAAACAAAAGTGATACAATTTCTATTTTCAAAGTATTTTCTAAAAAGGTTCAAAACAGAAAAGGCTATATGATTACTTGAATCTGAAGAGATCATGGTGGCGAATTCAAAAATTCTGATTTAAAAAGTTTTGTGAGTCAAATGATTTTAATGATAAATTTTCTTGTCCTAGAACTCCTCAACAAAATAGTATTGTGGAGCGAAAGAATAGAACTCTTGGTGATATGGCCAGAGTTATGTTGAATCAATTTTCTCTACCGAAATACTTTTGGACAAAAGCTGTCAGTACAGCATGCTATATTTTGAATAGGGTGTTGATTCGACCTATTTTGAAGAAAACTTCCTATAAACTTTGGTTTGGTAGAATACCTACTATTTCTTATTTTTGAGTGTTTTGTTGTCGCTGTTTTATCCTAAATACCAAAGACAACTTAGGCAAGTTTGATGCCAAAGCTGACGAAGGTATTTTCTTGGATATGCTGCCAAGAGCAAAGGATATAGAGTATTCAACAAACGCTCTATGATTGTTGAAGAGTCTACTAACGTCACATTTGATGAAAGTAATAGTATAGCTGCTATCCCCAATAGAGACATTGATGCTCACATCGAACCATCAACCTCTACACCTATGGATACAACACTGGAACCAGTTATCTGGAAGTCTTACCAAAGAAATTCCAATTCACACCTTCACATCCAGAAAACTTGGTAATACGTGAGGTATCAAGAGGGGTAACTACTCGAACTTCTTTTATAGACTCTATAACTAACACTGCATTCATTTCCCAGATAGAACCCAAAAATGTTTTAGAAGATTTTAACGATAAATTTTGGATATCTACAATACAAGAAGAACTCAACCAATTCGAAAGGAGTTAGGTTTGGGAACTTGTTCCTAAACCTACTGACCATTCGATCATTGTACTAAATAGGTTTTTCGTAACAAAGTTAATGAGGATGGTTCAATCACTCGCAACAAGGCTCGTCTCGTAGCTTAAGGATACAACCAAGAGGAAGGTATCGACTACGATGAGACGTATGCTCCTGTTGCACGACTTGAATCTATTCGGATGCTTTGTGTATTTGCAAATTTCTAAAACTTTAAGATTTTTCAAATGGATGTGAAAAATGCTTTTCTAAATGGCTTTATTAAAGAAAAGATTTTTGTAAAACAACCGCCTGGTTTTGAAAATCAAAAATTTTTCGACCACGTTTTTAAACTTAAGAAAATACTCTATAGCCTCAAACAAGCTCCTAGAGCCTGGTATGAATGCCTTAGCATCTTATTACTAGATAAAGGTTTTTCAAAAGAGAAAATTAACACGGCACTTTTCATAAAATCTCTTGATGACACTTTTCATAAAATCTCTTGATGACACCATTCTGTTAGTTCAAATTTATGTAGGTGATATCATATTTGGGTCTGTTAATGAGGGTCTATGCAAAGAATTTGCCAAGTATATGTAGAACGAGTTTGAGATGAGCATGATGGGGGAGCTCAACTACTTTCTTGGACTGTAAGTCAAACAATACTCGCAAGGCATCTTCATCAGTCAATCGAAGTATACAAAGGACAAGCTGAAAAAGTTTGAGCTTGACAACATTAAACCTATCAGTACTCCTATGGCTACTACAACAATATTGGAATCTGATGAAAGCGGCAAACCTGTTGATCAACGTAAGTATCGAGGTATGATTGGCAGTCTATTGTATTTAACTGCTAGTCATCTTGATATCATGTTTAGTGTTTGCCTATGTACTAGATATCAAGCTAACCCTAAGGAATCATATATGACTGCGGTTAAGCGTATCTTTAGATATCTTAAAGGAACTTTTACTGTGGGCTTGTGGTATCCCAAAACCACGACCTTTGACTTAATTGGATATTCCGATACAAATTTTACGGGATGCAAAGTCGACCATAAGATTACCAGCGACACGTGTCATTTGTTAAGAAAGATTTTAGTTTCATGGTTTAGCAAGAAACGAAATTCACTAGCACTATCCATAACAGAAGCTGAATATATCGTAGCTGGTCGTTGTTGTGTTCAGATTCTATAGATGAAGCAAACTCTTGAAGACTATAACTTACTATTCAAGCACATACCTATTTTCTGTGATAATACTAGTATAATTAATTTGACAAAAAAATCTAGTATGTCACTCACGCACAAAGCATATAGAGATTAGACATTATTTTTGCATGATCATCAACTGTATGGCACCATCAACTTCGACTTCATTGACACTGAACATCAGCTAGCAGATTTTTTTTTTTACAAAACCACTAGCCGAAGATCGCTTCAATTTTCTTCGTCGGGAGTTAGAAATTTTGGATGAAACTATCGTACAATAAGTTGTACCTACGTAAATAACGGTTATAACATATATCATTCATAGTGACATTATTTTGGGTACAAGCCGAAATGGCCCTTCTGACAACAAGGCGTAAAAGCCTAAGCGACATAGTACACTAGTCTTCAGACTACCGCTAGCTGGGATCCGGCCCCTACAGCTAACCTAAGGCAATTCAACTATGCTGATGAGTGTTTTAACAATAATTTACTGCCTTGTTTAAATTACTGTATGCCTAATATCTTTCAAGATTACTAAGTCAAGACAAATCCTATTAAATCTTTCTTCAACAACTATCATTTTGAACTTCTTGAGTTCTTGCACCATGCTCATAGAGTTTGGGCCGAACTTTGTCTGCTGGGTTCCAGAACCTCCAGCAGCTCTCAGCCATCCGTTCTTTTAATCCAAGGGTCACGATTTAATACGATCAGCCGGCCCTACCCTTCTAATACATGAATTTCCTCTTTCGCTCTCTCTTCATTCCCACCTTCTCCAACCTCTCTCAAAATCCTTCCTCTCCCAACCCTAACCCTAGAATCAAGGATTTCTATTCCCAAACTCAAGAATCAAGGGTTTGTGGTGATTCTCTTCCATCTCCAATAATTTGTTTGAGGTAAAAATCACTTTTTACCATCTACTTTTCATTATTTCTTTGTTTTTGCTTGTCAATGGATCCTAGATTGCTTAATCAGGGGAAGAGGCCTAGAACTGAAGGTGCTTCTTCATCTAATTCTCCTCCTCCACCACAAAATGATCAACCCAACCATCCTTTATTAAATACTCTACCTCCACCCAATGCCAATACCTTTTATGAACAAATATTTGTCTCATTAGATGCTTCTAATGAATGGTTTTCGGATTTTAAACCAAGGAGTGTTAAGTCGGGGCATCCGATCAACTTCACCATTTTCTCCGACTTTGATCCTAACTTTAAGGATCTTTGTTTAGATGAACTTGTGTCCACCCAATCCGTCATCTATCTAAATGCCATCTAAATGTTTTACTCTAATATGACACATGACGATAATAGAATTTATTTTCGTTTCGCCGACATTGACATCTCTTTCGACGACTTTGATCTTGTAGAGTATCTCGAACTTCCCGATCCCAACTCATAGAGAAAATCATTGATGCTCGTGAGTTCTAATTCGTTGGAGACAATCACTCTTGAGGGTTTCAAGGATATGATGTGTGAACCTAACACACGCCCTCGTAAACTTAAGGTGAAGTATCTCAATAATAACTTGTATGAACTTCATCGTATAATCTTTTCATCTATCTTGGCCAAAATAGGATCCACCGATGAAGTTACTTATCATGAGATCACAGCCCTTTACTACCTTTACTTCACTATCCCCTTCAGCTTTCCTTACACGATGATGGCCTGGATGATTCTTGCAAGGAAGAAACCTAAATCGCTTGTCTACACGATGTATCTACCCTTGATCTTTCGTGCTTTTCACGTCCCTTTGGAAGAATGTCAGATCTTACCTGCTCCTGCCTTTCTATCCAAGGCCCGCAGGACTACTGCTGTCGTTGCTTCTCCTAAGCCAGTTGAGAAGGTACCATATGATCCTGATGCACACAAGCCTGAGCCTCCAGCCACCCTTGACTCTATCCGTGACATGCTGTGTGATCGCTTCCATTTGAAAGATGATTGTTACACTGAGTTGGATTATCACACTACTCTTCAGATGAGTGCCATCAGCTATATACTGCACGACATCAGGTATAACATGGTTCGTCATCCCACCATGCCATTTCCTAAGGGGCGGGACCCTTTTCGCGAAGGTTACTGGATCGACGACCCATGGTCCATGCAGTATCTGGATCCGGACGCATCATTTGTTGATCCTCATCGCTCTACCAGCGACCCCTTAGACACTGCTGGATCATCCCGCGCTCCATGATGGTTGTGGTTCTGTTCCTGCTGCCACTGCACCAAAATAGCTAATTAGGAACACTAGACATATTTTAATCTGGAACGCCTATTTAGTGTACCTAGATTTTGGAACGGAATAAAACTGTGCCAAAACAAAAAAGTGTTCCAAATATTATATTTTTATTTTTAATAAAAAATATTTATTTTTGGAACACACATAAACTGTGCCAAAATCGTTCCAAACAATAAAATTTAATTCACATGACCTTAACAAAGCATCAAACCCTTTTTCTCCAATCTGACACATTAAAACACTCCTCTCTTATTTGCAAGAAATTTCCTCTCCCTACTTCTCTGGCGGGAAATGAAAACTACGCGAAAAAAATATTTCTGTGCTGGCGGCCGTCCTCTTCTCTCCATCTTCAGTCATGGGTCGTCCTCTTCTTTCCATCCTCGGCCGTCGGGTCTTGCCATCCTCTTCTCTTCATCCTCGATCGTCTGGTCAGCGGGACTGAATCATCGTCATCCGAATCATCGGGGGGTCACGGCTATTCGGTAATCTCTTTATCCTCTTTGTATGCTCTTATTAGTTTGAAGCCCTAAAAAAACTGAAGGGTTTATTTTATTTATTTTCTTGGTTACTCTAGCCTTCTTAAGAAATTTGATTAGTTTGTTTTGGGTTAATGAGTAAGCTACATATTGGGTATCATCGAGTATAATATATATCTATTTATAGCATGTATTTGACAACTTGCTCTGTATAATTTAATTAGTAGTTTGGTTTCTACAATCGTGTACCTAATATTTCCAGGGAACTTTGAAGGTTTATGGATCCGTTATTCTTCGGGCACTACCCAAGTTCAATGAGGAAAAGGGTTGGTGACAGATTGTCAAAGTTTTCAGCAGATGAGTCTGCTTTAGTTAAGGGTTCCTTGGATTTTGAAAGAGAGTGAATTTTTGGCGTGGGTGGGTGGGGTGAACAATGCTTCCTTATTTTACAAATTTTTTCAGATTTTTTGGAAAGATCATAAACATAAGTCATAATAAATGCAAGAAACTGGAAGAGAGTGAATCATTCAGTGGGTGGAGGAACCATTTCTTCCTAGGCATAAAAATGTCATTCTCATCAAATTTTTCTTTCGAGTTTTTTAGTCATAATAAATACGAAAAATTGAAAGGAAAAGTGCATGGAGGGGCAATCACTTTTCTTCCATATATAATTTTTCTTTGGGAACTATATTTTTTCTTGCTCCTTTTTTTTAATGTATACAAACAAAAAAAATTAATGACTCTCATTTCCCAAGCTAATGATTTTGCAGACCAAACATGGCCTTAGTTTGACTTTGCTTGCAGCTAGAATTAATTTAGGGTAAGTACAAGAGGGAAAAAATGAAAACCATAAAAAACCTTTTGTTTGCTTGCTTGAGGAAGAAGGAAAATGGCCAATGGGTGGGATGTTGCTATCATCCTCTTTTAGTGTTGAGGTTTTGGTAAGAAAATGATCTATTTTAGCTCAAATGGGGACAAGATTGAGTCCAATTTTTTTTTCTTTTCTTTAGACACCATCTCCTCGTCTCATTTTAGAATTTCTTCCCCTTCTTCCACTCTGCCTGGAGAGTAAGCAAGACCAATTCATTCACGTTTACCAAACATATATATGGAGCAAATTACGAAATAAAAAAAAGTCATTCATTTCCTTTGTGTTTGGATGTTTGTATGCCAAAGGAAAAAAATCTTGAAAAAGGAAAAGTCATTCATTTTCTGTACTTGAATGCCGTATGCCAAAAGAAAAGTGCATGAAAGAGAAATAGTTCCTGAAGGATGGAAAGGGGAAATGATACCTCCACCCACTCCAAGGATTCATATTCTCTCCCAATTTTTTGTATTTATTACAAAAATTTAGGACTAAACTATTCATACTCAAAGATATATTTTTACTTTATTCCTGGCATTTTCAAACACCAATTTTTTTTAATGGAAATTGCAATTTCCTTTCCTTTCTTTTCCGCAAACCAAACGAGGCCTTAATGCATAACAATAGTAACAGGATCCACTACCAAAATACACCCATTTAGCGACGGCTGTTTAGCGACGGAACTTTTTCGTCGGTACTAGCGACGGTTTAGTGGCCGTTCAGCGACTGAATTTCGACTACAAGCCTTTTGCCATTTTTATTTTAATTTTAGGAGGAGGAAAAGTCGCTCAGCCGTCGCTAGACTGACGGTAACATAGCGACGGATCTTCCGTAGTCGCAACACAGTCGTATATTTGGCGGGAATAGTGTAGGAAATTGGCGGGACATATTTTTGACGACGTAGCGACGGATAGTCAGTCGGCACTTATCCAAAAGGGCGACAACCGGGCGACGGATATATACCAGTCGCTAGTCCGTCGCTATATTTACGTTCCAGACTTTAAATGAAACGGCGGAGGGAACTTTTCGCATTCCCCCCAAATTCACTCTCTCTCCTCCCCCCCTCTTTCTCTCTCTCTCTCTCTCTCTCGCAGGTGTCGGCTTCGGTGATCGGCGTCGGTGTCGTCGTCGTCGTCCTCTCCTCTCTCTCAACTGAAGGTAACCCCCTCTCTCTCTATCTCTCTCTCTCTCTTTCTCTCTCTCTCTTTCGCGGTGTCGTGGGCTGGGCGGCGCGCTTGGGGCTGGGCCGTCCGGGGCTTGGCGGCTGGCTTGGGTCGGGGGCTGGGCGGCGGGCTTGGGGCTGGGGCGTCGGGTCTGGGCGGTGGGCTTGGGGCGGGGGCGGGGGCATCTGGGTCTGGGAGGCGGGCTTGGGGTTTTGGGGCGTCGGGGGCTGGGCGGCTTGCTTGGGTCGGGGTCTGGGCGGTGGGCTTGGGACGGCGGCGTCGGGGGCTGGGCGGCTGGCTTGGGGCGGGGGCGTGGGGGCTGGGCGGCTGGCTTGGGTCGGAGGCTGGGCGGTGGGCTTGGGGCGGCGGCGTCGGGGGCTGGACGGCTGGCTTGGGTCGGGGGCTGGACGGTGGGCTTGGGGTGGCGGCGTCGGGGACTGGGCGGCTGGCTTGGGGCGGGGGCGTCGGGGGCTGGGCGGCTGGTTTGGGTCGGGGGCTGGGCGGTGGGCTTGGGGCGGCGACGTCGGGGGCTGGGCGGCTGGCTTGGGTCGGGGGCTGGGCGGCGGGCTTGGGGCGGCGGCGTTGGGGGCTGGGCGGCTGACTTGGGTCGGGGGCTGGGCGGTGGGCTTGGGGTGGCGGCGTCGGGGGCTGGGCGGCTGGCTTGGGGCGGGGGCGTCGGGGGCTGGGCGGCTGGCTTGGGTCGGGGGCTGGGCGGTAGGCTTGGGGCGGCGACGTCGGGGGCTGGGCGGCTGGCTTGGGGCAGCGGGCTTTGGTCGGGGGCGGCGGGTGGCTTTGCTTCTCAAATTCATCTGAGTTTATATATTGGCTAAATAATGTGTTTCCATATTGGGTGTTTCATTAGTTTGGTGGTGTTTGGATTAGTAAATGTGAATATATATGGGGTTTGGATTCATGGTGTATATGTTCACTGTCTCAAGGACAGTGCGAGTTCTATCAGTTGTGTGCTTCTGTATAGATGTATATATCTATACATCTAGCTGTGATATACATATGTGTATGTGACAATCTCAGTTAGCGACGGACTAGTTACCAGTTAGCGACGGATATTTCCAGCTCCATTAATTGCATTAATCTACGGTACGACATGGTGACGGATATTCCCTGCAGCCATTCGACTGGCGAGGCAGAAACTATGTTGCCGTAGATAAAGTTGCCTGTCCTACGACCCTCATCCCTCGGCAATGATGATACGACAACCCATCACTATATCTTATATAGTAGTAGATGATGTCTTAGTATTACATTAGTGAGTTCATCTTGATTCTGTTACGTACGTCCTTCAGATACTAGATACGATAAGGTTAACATATACTACACGATATGTATACAGAATATAGATGATTCACACTAATGTATGCTAGAATGAATCTTGGGTTGTATTCTGAGCCATCCGTTCTCACACTTAAAACACATAGGAATTAGTAGTGTGAGAGCGCCGGAGAGAGTGAGAGCGCCAGAGGGGGGAGGAGAGAGAGAGAGTAAAATGGTACGACATGGTGAAGTAGTACTGTATTTTGGCTCCAGTTCCAGCTCCACTTGATCTACGGTACGACATGGTGACCAGGACATAGTCTCTGCAGCCATTCGACTGGCGAGGCAGAAACTATGTAGCCGTAGATAAAGTTGACTGTCTTCCGACCCTCATCCCTCGGCAATGATGATACGACAACCTATCACTTTATCTTATATAGTAGTAGATGATGTCTTAGTATTACATTATGTAAGTTCATCTTGATTCTGTTACGTTCTTCAGATACTAGATACGATAAGAACATATACTACACCATATGTACAGAACATAGATGATTCACACTAATGTATGCTTGAATGAATCTTGGGTTGTCTTCTGAGCCGTCCGTTCTCGCACTTGGCAAAAAATCGAATTGGTAATACTTTATCGGCTTTCGAAAATGTACTCAAATTACATGATGGTTCCTTTAGTTAGCTTGCTTATGTTATAATTATATTATTTGTGACTATCGATCTTACCAGATGGCACCCATGACCCGAGGAGTGGCACGTCGTTTGAAAAAAACAGTGAATGCTGAGGTGGCACCTCCTACAGTTGAGGAGGAAGTGGCACCGGTTGCTAGTGAGACCGGAAGTTCTATTCATCCAGCACCGGTAGCTAGTGAGACCGAGAGTTCTCTTCAATCAATCTTTGCAAGGGACGACATCTCTCATCGCGCCAAAAAACTCGCTTTTTCGAGGTGGATGCGTGAACGTATCACTGAGCGTTTGCGTGAGCAGCATGTTTCTCATTAGCTATTAGTACTGATTTGTATTGGACTATTTGTATTGGGTTATTTTTGTATTAGACTATTTGTATTGGACTACTTATTGAGTTATTTTTGTATTAGACTATTTGTACTGTCCTCCGACCCTCATCCCTCGGCAATGATGATACGACAACCAACAAGAGAGAATATTAGATCTATCTCAGTATGACGTATACTCTGAGAGATCACAATTACAAGAATGATATCAGTAGTGAGATTGAGTGCTGGAGGAGATATTATCAGAGTATACGTCCTACTCAGATTGGTCTCCCACCGTTACTAATTTTTTCTGACAGCATGGTGGATGTGCTCCGTCAACAGAATCTTGCTCTGAACCAAAACTTCCCCCTGGAGCTCAAGTAGACATCCTTCGTGTAGAGCTCGAGTGAGAGGTTCCTGACAGCATGGTGGTCTCATTTGTCAAACTATTCGTGCTCATCCCACATTGGTTGTGGGACGAGCACGGATACTTTGACAAAGGAGACCACCTTGCTGTCAGGAACCTCTCACTCGAGCTCTACACGAAGGATGTCCACTTGAGCTCTGGGGCAAAGTTTTAGCTCGGAGCCAGACTCGGTTGACGGAGCACATCTACCATGCTGTTAGAAAAAAATAGTAACGGTGAGAGACCCATCTGAGTAGGACGTATACTCTGATAGTATCCCCTCCAGCACTCAATCCCACTACTGATATCATTCTTGTAAAGGTGATCTCTCAGAGTATACGTCCTACTCAGATAGAGCTCTCAGAGTATCCTCTCCGGTTGGTTGTGTTCTGAGCCATCCGTTCCAGGGATTTGATTCTGTATTTTGGCTCCAGCTCCATTTGCATTTGATCTACGGTACGACATGGTGATCAGGACATAGTCCCTGCAGCCATTCGACTGGCGAGGCAGAAACTATATAGCCGTCGATAAAGTTGCCTGTCCTCCGACCCTCATCCCTCGGCAATGATGATACGACAACCTATCACTATATCTTACATAGTAGTAGATGATGTCTTAGTATTACATTATGTGAGTTCATCTTGATTCTGTTACGTTCTTCAGGATAATTGATGTCTATTTTATATTAATTTGGTTTGGTCTATATGATTCTTGGATAATTGGCGTGCATTAAATTCGTATGTGCATATTTGGTCTATGTGATTCTTGGATAATTGGTGTGCATTATATATTGGTTTGGTTTATGCATATTTTTTCACCTCCATTTGCATTAGTCCCTGCAGCCATTCGACTGGCGAGGCAGAAACTATGTAGCCGTAGATAAAGTTGCCTGTCCTCCGACCCTCATCCCTCGGCAATGATGATACGACAACCTATCACTATATCTTATATAGTAGTAGATGATGTCTTAGTATTACATTAGTGAGTTCATCTTGATTCTGTTACGTCCTTCAGATACTATATACGATAAGAACATAGATAATTCACACTAATGTATGCTAGAATGAATCTTGACTTGTGTTCTGAGCCATCCGTTCTGATCAAGCATCTTCCTTCTCCTCTCCTCCACCATGGCTCTGAACCAATCTGCTCCTCCCTACTTTCCTTCTTTTTATTTGACTCTCTCAGCCACATATGACATCCAGCTCAAGTGTAGAGTCGGGGGAGAAAAAGTGGGCAGGAAGATGAGGGAGAAGCAGCACAGCCTGCAGCATGACCCGAAGGAAGTACAGAGGTTTTCTTCAACAGCCGTAGGAGAAATAGTCCTCCTACGGCTGTTGAAGAAAACCTATGTACTTCCTCCGGGTCATGCCGCCGGCTGTGCTGCTTCTCCCTCATCTTCCTGCCCACTTCTTCTCTCCCGACTCTACACTTGAGCTGGATGTCATATGTGGCTGAGAGAGTTAAATAAGAAGAAGGGAAGTAGGGATGAGCAGATTGGTTCAGAGCCATGGTGGAGGAGAGGAGAAGGAAGATGCTTGATCAGAACGGATGGCTTAGAACACAAGCCAAGATTCATTCTAGCATACATTAGTGTGAATCATCTATTTTCTTATCGTATATAGTATCTGAAGGACGTAACAGAATCAAGATGAACTCACTAATGTATGCTAGAATGAATCTTTGGTTGTGTTCTGAGCCATTCGTTCCGATACTTGGCAATTAAGTCATTCGACTGGTGAGGCAGCAACTATATATAAGGCTACTTGCATGTTCTTCCAACTTTCAATTACAAGATTACTACATTTGGTTACATAAATCACTAACCTCATCGCGGCCATTGTTTACAGTCTTGGTCTCAACTGTCTCCGATTCTATGATCCCATGCTTTCGAAAAATAGACAACGCAGACTCCATGGAATAGAATGGCCTTACATGCAAATCGTTTGTGATTATGTATCCTTTCCCTCCTTTCATAAACACGCCATCCTTGTTGCCTCCATCTGCAACCCCCTTCCACGCAATATCCTCATCCATTGCCTTACCACAGGGACATCGAGCGCCAATAACCGAACTATACAGACGGTGAGTCTTGGTGTAGCACTCAAATGTGGGGCATCCGTCAATTTCCTGTCGAGTAAATTGGCACTAGGATGCGTTGACATGCTCTACGAAAGCGTCCAGAATCTTGACACTAAGTATCTGGAGATCGAAGCTTGCAAGAAGATGCTGCTCGACCCTAGAAGTGAAGCAGAAAGGCTACGTGAGGGTTTAAAACTCAATGTCGATGATTTAAAACCTCGGCGAATTTACGGGTGCCCCACATTTGAGTGCTACACCAAGACCCACCGTGATGAGGTTAGTGATTTATTTAACCTAAGACATGGGATCATAGAATCGAAGACAGTTGAGACCAAGACTGTAAACATTATGTGAGTTCATCTAGAATGAATTTTGGGTTGTGTTCTGAGCTATTCGTTCCCATACTTGACAATTAAGCATGTGAAATAGAATTGATTATGTTTAGTTTGTCTTACGATACAGATTTTCACATCCAAATTGAAATGGATCGTTACTTCATTGTTCGTACATGGATGTACTAGCGGATCAACCTCCTGGACCGTAGGTACTTATAAGTATTGACCGTGTCGGATTAGTATCGATCTATCATTTTGGTATGGACCGTATCGGTTGGCATTGGCCTTAGCGAATTGGTATCGTCCTATCCGATATGTATCGGCCGTATAGCCATTAAGTCATATTGGTTTTATCGATTTGGTATCGGTCATATCCGATAGGTATCGGCCGTGCTGGATTAGTATAGACTATTTCGGATTAGTATCGTGGAAGGTTTAGTAACAAGTGTACTTGGATTTCTCTCTTCTAGAGCTAGATTACCATTGCAAGAGAGTCATGAGAGCGTAGATGGCCAGTTACAGAACATACATACTTCCTTTTCAATCTCGCTTTTCCTAATGGAAAATGAAGTTTGTATGTTACTGTAACTGGCCAATCACGATCTGGTGATTCTTTTGCAATGGTATTCTAGCTCGAGAAGAGAGAAATTCAAGTACAATTGTTACTAAACCTTCCACGATACTAATCCGAAATAGTCTATACTAATCCAGCACGACCGATACCTATCGGATATGACCGATACCAAATCGATAAGACCAATATGAATCCTAGCTATTCGGCCGATACATGTACATATCGGATATAGGACGATACCAATATGATACGTCCTATACCAAACCGATAGACCGATACTAATCTGATACACTAGATACTAAGTACATCTAGCATCTCTGTGGATCCACAAATTACTGCACGATAGTACCAACGACTCCAGTTACATCCGGTTATTGGTGAGTACATGATTACATAGTAATTCTGTTAGTCTTGTGATACAGATTTTTACTCTCTCATGCTACCAACGTCACAACTTTTCGAGTGCTGCTCCCTCTAATGATGATGAACGCAAAAAACCAACGTCACAACTTTTGTAACTTGAGTAAATTTCTTTACCCTATATGAAAATTTCTGTTGTCAGAAAGATGGCTCCTAGGACTCGTCGAGGAGGTGCTGCTAGTCGAGGAAGGGATCGAGGCAAGAAACCCTTGGAGGTCGACACGGAGGCAGTCTCCGTCGTCAAACAAGAGCCGGTGACTGTCAAGGAAGAACCGATGACCATCAGGGAAGAGATTGCTCCCAAGCTTGAAGCTAAGGAGGAGCCACCGTCAGAGAGTAGTAGCATCGGGACTGACCCTCCTATCCCTACAGAAGACATCAACCAGATTGAGCCTTCGTATGCAAAGTGGCTGATAGAATGGTACATGCCTCAACGCAACTATCATCCCTGGCTGTGAGGATTCATCGTCTGACTTGTGGTCTTTGTTGAGGCAAAAGTCGATTTTCCTATGTGTTTTGGAATATTTGTGAAAATTTTGGAATATTTGTGCTATGATCGGTCGTCAGGATTGGATATTAGGTTACTGTAACTGGCCAACTCTTTCCTATGTGTTTTGGAATATTTGTGAAAAATTTGGAATATTTGTGCAATGATCGGATTATAACGATGGATATTAGGTTACTCTTCCGGATAACTGATGTCTATTTTATATTAATTTGGTTTGGTCTATATGATTCTTGGATAATTGGTGTGCATTAAATTCGTATGTGCATATTTTGGTCTATGTGATTCTTGGATAATTGGTGTGCATAATATATTTGGTCTATGTGATTGTTGGATAATTGGTGTGCATTATATATTGGTTTGGTTTATGCAAATTTTTGCGAACAGCTAAAAAGCTGTAATTTTTTTCAAAATATTCTCAGTTAGCGACGGACTTGTGACCGTTTTGCGACGGAAGTTTCCAGTTTCCGACTACATTTCGACGGTTATGCCGTCGCTAACTGGACATTTGAAATTTATTCCCAGGTAGCGACGGATGATCGACAGAAAATCAGTCGGCATGATTTATTGTTCGACGGACTAGCGACGACATATCCGTCGCCCGTATTCTGGAAATAACAAGAATTTCCAGAACAAGGTCGACGGTTAATCCGTCGCTATGCGGTCGATATATTGCGATGGTCTAGCGACGACTTATCCGTCGCCAAGTTGCTGGAAATGACATGAAATTCCAGAAGCTGGCCGACGACTTTTCCGTCAGAAAGCCGTCGCTAATCCGTCACTTGATATCGACGGTATCGACGGATTAGCGACGAAATGATACGATCTGATACGCCTTTGCGACGGGTTAGCGACGGCTTTGCTCGTCGGTATTATGTACACAGTTCAGTACTTAAAAGCTGAGGTGGACGAGATTCCGTCAGCAATGCGTCGCTAATGCTTCGTATTGTGACGTCGACTATCCGTCGCTTTTCCGTCATGTGACGACAACTTAGCGACGTATGGTTATTAGCGACGAGGTGATTGCCGACGGATTTTTTTGGCCAATATCCGTCGGTAAGCGGTCGCTAATGGTAATTACCGTCGTCTTAGCGACGGATGCGGCCGTCGCTAAATCGATAAATTTTGGTAGTGATCGAGTATTAGAAGGTACTTAAATAATTATTCTTTAATCCAAAATAAATTTTGATTTTGTTTATAGGTAACTAGGCACAATGTGTGGAATGATGGGGTATATGTATGACATACCTAGGGAGAATATAGTTAGGAGTATCCATATGAAAAATAGCTCTGAAGAAAAACTAAACTTTTGAATGGTGATGAAGATACAAGCAAGATGGTCATGTTGTGTCCTTCAAATGCAAGTGTATCTTTATTTTTATACATTATAAGGTGCACAAGGCGTAAATGACAAGCTTTTATTTGGAAGGAAATCATAAATTTTTTTACAAAGCCAACTCAACTGATCATATAAGTCTTGGTTCATGTGGTTTTATTTACTGTAATAATACTAAAAATGCGAAGTCTATTTACTAAAATCATCTTTGATCTTTGTGTAGATGGGAGTGGTGAAGTTAATCAAGCTAAGATCGATCACTACAATGAGCTCATAGATGCATTGCTAGAGAAAGGTGGGTGAAGACTTGGCATTAATTTGATCTTCCTATATGATATATAACAGAATCTATGTTTTTGACAACAATTATATCAATCAACTACTGATCAACTACTGGTATGTATGTATGTATGCATGGATAGAGCCATATGTGACTCTCTATCATTGGGACCTCCTCAAGCCTTAGCAGACAAATATAATGGCTGGCTTGACCCACAAATTATGTAATAGCCTTTTTTTATTGTTGTTGTTGTTTGTTAGGTATCACTTAGGGGTGCATAGGGACTAAAATGTCTACTAACAGAAGAAAATGGCTCTGACATTTTTAGAAAGGACTTCTCCAACTACGTGGAAATATGCTTAAGGCATTCGGGGACATGGTTAAGCACTGGATAACCTTCAATGAACCTCCTACGTTCGTCATCCAAGGCTACGATGTTGGACTGCAAGCCCCAAGACGATGCTCCATCCTCCTCCATATCTTCTGTTCAGCTGAAAATTCAGCAATAGAATCTTACATCGTCGCCCACCATGTTCTTTTATCTCATGCTATGGCGGTAGACATATATAGGAAGAAGTACAAGGTATTTAGTATATTTTTTAGATTTTTTTCTTCATGTTACTTAGTTTTTAAGTTCAAATAACACTGATATGCATACTCTGCGCGCATGCTACATGTAGTATTTACTGGATTCTTCGATATGATTATTTTTGTTAGAAAAAAACATGTTTACAAAAACCTGGTTAATATGCATGCAAGACAACAAGGTTCGCTCATGATATCATTTGATGTCATTTGGTATGAACCTATGACAAATTCACAAGATGACATTGAAGATACACAAAGAGCTCAGGATTTTCAGCTTGGATGGTGAGTCCAAATGCCCTCTTTCTTTCTTTCTTTTTCATGATATTTTACTAATCGACCATCGCCCTTTCCTTAAAACTTGTAATTTGGTATTGTCGAGTATAATATATATCTATTCGTAGTACACTTTTGACAACTTACTCCGTATAACTTAATTAGTATATTTTGAGCACGACAAATGTATATGTTTTTTACTAGTATGTATGTCTAGTAGCTTGGTTTCTACAATCATGTTTACCTAATATTTTCGTGGAAATTTATAGGTTTATGGATCCGATATTCTTCGGGGACTACCCAAGTTCAATGAGGAAAGGGTTGGTGACATATTGCCCAAGTTTTCAGCAGATGAGTCCGCTTTAGTCAAGGGTTCCCTTGATTTTGTGGGCATAAATCATTACACCACATTTAATGCGAAGAAGAACAAGACCAACATAATTTATATACTACTCAATGATACCCTGTCTGACTCTGGCGCCATCACCCTCCGTGAGTTCTCTTATATTTACAACTAATTAAGTATTAAACATATCCATATTTACACAATCTATAGACACGAAGAATAAATGTAGATGCTTTCATCGTCTGCAGCCTTCAAAGACGGAAAAGCAATAGGAGATAAGGTAACTCTTAACTTGGACAACATACCGTAGTTTATATTTCTTCTTTTCATTAATGTATACTGGTTTTCGTATCTCGAGATTAACATCACAGACATAACTCTGTTTACTTCTCCATATAGGGGATGTAATACCTATAGGCTATATGCTATGTTGCATGGACACTGATATGACACGTGATAAGGACACGGAGACACAAAGTTAAAGTAATGCAAAATAATATGGGCACTATCCTGACCACACAAGGCTAAAGTAATGCAAGACTACAAAAATTAATTCGAAGACTCCCTAGACACTCATGGCCTTTGATTTTGGAAGCAGTTTTCTTTCCATATTGACTAGGAAGCACATTTGTGCTGATTTTCTTCCATTAGAATCAAGTTCAACCAATAATAAAGTAGTTAGACCTACTCAAACGTGACTGACATATTTACTTGTTAGGAGGGCTGCCAGCTGCCGATGGCAAGTAGATTTAGATATTTTGGCAATCAATTTCTGGTCCACTGTAGTTGTATGGAGCAATCTAATGCGATCTTGCTGATGACTAGTATAAATAAGTGATTCATTTGAGGTTTAAATTCTTTACTGCACTTCATTTCCCTTGTTCCTTCAAATAACCACAACTGAAGAAACTAAGCAATTTGCTAAAATTCTTCTCAATTATGAGAAGACACCATATATATTCGAAACAATCCTCTTGGTAAAACACTTCTTTTAGGCTTTGTTTGGTTTCAATGAAGTGGACATCTTTTGTATATTGGGTGATTTTTTGGTGGACCTCGACCAGTTTACGGTCCGCTGGTTGCACAACCCCAAGCCTATATCCAACTTGACTATCCCTTGGTATGCTATCATCCGTAACTTCTAAAATATTTTTACATGGTTTGACTTAAAAATCATTTTTGACTGCATTTTCGCAATTTATATTCAAGAATCTTCGGCTTAAATATATAATGTGGTTCAGATTATGCATCAAATATGGATACTATCCTCTTGCCTGATGTTAAGTATACCTATCACTACTAAAATGTGTCATTGCTACATTTTGTCATGTCATGTTTCATGCCTGCTAAAGTTCACGTCTCTTTTCATTATTTGATTTGCAGCAACTTTATTTTCATTATATTACCAACTTTGCAGCGAACTTCTTATAAATTGGACAATCATTTCACGAAACCGAGTTGGATTTTAATCCACAGGCTGCACAACCCAGACATATGTCCCTCATACTTGTACCTTGGTAGTTGGTATGCTTATATTATAACTGATACCATAATTTTTTTGCAGGCACCCTATTTGTAGAAGCATGGAAAAGAATAAAGAAAGATCCATGTGGCCAGAGTGCCCCATGCGGCTCAGAGAGTTCATGCAGCTCAAGTATTCATACGGCTCGAGCGTCTATGCGGCTCAAATAAGTTCTATGCGGCTCAGAGAGAAGCCACGTGGCCTGCAAACAACTCTTCCCTTTGTCCATTACTACATTAAATGCCCTGACGGCTGACAGCTCTGACAAGTTGACAGTTTTGACACGAAGATATCATTATGACTCCCTCATAATGACGGACTCCTAGGGAAGCAAAGAAAATCTCTGACACGATCCCCCGAGATTCAGAAACTATCATGCGGCCTTGACACGTGGACAGTCGTATGCGGCACAAGTAGAGACCATCCTATGCGGCCCAAGCGGAGGCTCCCCCATGCGGCTCATAAAGACTAGCCCCCTGCGGCTCATTAAGACTGTCTTCATGCGGCTCACGAAGTCTATCTTCATGCAGCTCACGAAGACTATCTTCATGCGGTTCACGAAGAAGGCACCCATCATGCGGTCATCCACACTCATGCGGCTCAAATCATTACCATGCGGTCCAAATGTTCAGGGGGCCACTCTTAGGCAGCCTTGACACGTGGCCAGCCTTATACGGCCCAATGATGAGCAACATTCCTGCGGCTCAGAGTTCTGTTGTGGCTTGTGGTTACGACACGTGGCATGATAGTAGGGCACGTGGCATCAGATTGATCAAAATCCCTACACAAATCCCAATAAAATATTGGGATCAAATCAGATAATTTGTAAATAAGCAAATTAATGACACGTGTCAAGAAATTCGAGGTTGGCGTGACAAATCAGGAGGATTTATGTCAATCGACATTAATTACCCATAAAAGATTTGATGCAATCATATTTATTGCTCAAATCTCGATGAACGACCCAGATCCAGTAATCCTTAGCCGTCGACTTTCAAGAATGGGCAATCATTGTAAACCCTAATGAGGCCCCCCACTCTTATAAATAGCAGGGTGCCATTCCCTTGCGAAAAGATATAGAGACAGAGACAGACATACATACACAGAGAGAGATATACAGAGCGACATATCCAGAGAGAGCCAGAGAGCTAGAGAGCCAGAAAGAGAGCCCGAAGAGAGAGCTTTTCTTCATCAACGCCAAGCAGTTCTTCTACAGAGCCAAGGCTGCACCTGATTGTCCAAGGAGTAAGGCAGAGCTGCCGTCGCTTTCCCGAGCCTCTACCGTCACCCCCCAGAATCTAAAATAAACAATTGTACTTAGATTGCTGTACCTAGGTTTTCGTCCCTAGGCTTTCTTTGTACAAGCGAGTTTATATTGTGAAGTAAAAGTCCAGTCCTCCGATAATTATTCTGTTCTTTTATATTTTATGGCAAACACGATGGCGACTCTGCTGGGGAAAAACTTATCCACGGCTGAGGAGTTGGTGATGCAATCGGATGCAGCCAAACTTGGCTCCACACAACAGAAGATGGTCGTCCGCTTCGACCAACAGGCATTTGAAGAAATGCTCTCTGAAGGAAGTGCTGGCCCGGTCCAGAAGCGAACCCGTACAAAGAAAGCTCGCTGCGAGTGAAGGCCAAAATCATTTGCTCCTCCCCAAGTTCTGGACGGAGTACTCTCTGCTACCCAAGACGGCAAATACGACTCTCATACGGCTCCACTTCGAGCCGTAGAGGACTCTACTGTCCCAAAGTCCGGCAGAGAAAAGTACTACGATGCTGGACTTGCAGGAACAAAGAGTGGTTCTATGCGCCCCAAGAAGAAGCCGAACGCTCATATGGCCAAGTCTACCAACCACATGCAGGATGCTCATACGGCTGAATCTGCCAGCCGCATAAAGGAGGTCTATGCGGCCAGATCATCTAGCTGCATGAAGAAAACTCATGCGGCTGAGACTTCCAGCCGCATGAAGAAAGCCTATGCGGCTACGCCTGTCAGCCGCATAAAGATTATTGATGTCAGCCGCATGGCTCCTACTCCACGTGGCTCTGTCTTCGACTGCCTCTCCTATGGTCCTGATCTCTTGTGCTCCCAAGAAGATATGTCTGACTCTCTCCAGCACCACTTAGACTCTTCCTACTATGTGCCCTCACGCACTAGAGTGAAGAAGTCTAAGGCAGCACGAGCTTGGCAAGTTCGGTCCGCTGATCCAATCTCTGACCATCCGAGCGTCCCACATACTGTTATGCGGGCCTCAGATGGGAAGTTGTACAGAACCACTCGAGTCCAGCCCCCGACGGCAAACGGACAGAGAGGTTTCCAAAAGTCTTCCAAAATCTTGGAAGCAAACATGGTCGATCCAGACCCATCTGACTTGCGAAGGCCATCCTCCACAAATGCAAGGAAAAAAAAGGTACATCAGGGTGCAAAGAGTCCTTCCACGGACGTCACTGTACCCAAGTCATCGTTAACTACTGTTACAATAACGTGAGGGTACGAAAAGACCAGCAATCCGTCTTTCAAAGACTGCAATAGCCGTCTTCAGAAGACGAGGCACTTCCCGTCGTCTCCTGCAACTCTGCTCAGAAAGTCCCTGCCGATGGGAGAGGGAAGAAGACGAACGTTCTCAGCCCGAAGATTTCAACCGCTATGACTAAGAGACTCTTGTCTAAGCGGGTGTCCACCACCGAAGTTTTCCAAGGTACCCGTTCTAAGACGAAATCTGCTACAATGGGAGATTCGTCGTCTATACCCCTGGGGGTTGCTGGGACTGGGGGTAGCACTCCTTCGAACCTCCACGACAATCCATGTTCCAAGAAGACGAGCCGGGGGGAAACAACTCTCCCATCAGATACAGCAAACCCCAATGTCCCCGAGGACGTCCAAAACTTTCAAGACGATGCAAACTCGGAAACTGGGGGTACTATTCCTTCTAAGTCCGAACCAGAGGAAGACATTCCCACATACCCTGATAATTTCTTATTACAGGGGTATGACTCGCAAGACATGTCCTCCACTGTGCCATCCATTTCTCCTCACGTAAGGACGGTATTTATGACGGACAGCAACCAAGGTGGTTCCAGTTATCGTCAACGCATCGACACTCTGAAGGCCATACTGCTTGCCTTGCTCAAGTCTGTGGACGAGATCAAAGCGGCCCTTCCAACTCTGCAAGGAGGGACGCCTGGCCAAACAAGCGCGGATCCTACGGTCAATGCGGACTCGAATTCAGCGGCACCGAACCCAGGTAACAATCCTCCTGAAGTAACGACCCCTACCGCTGTGGATGAGGCCCGAGAAGCAAGAAGAGAGGTCCAGGAGCTCCGAGCCATGTTTTACGCTCGAAAAAACTCTCAAAACCTCAGAATACGGAAAACGTACCCAGCTGTATGGAGGGATGTCCCCTTCCCACCAAGATATAAGCTGTTTAATATCAATCCTTATGATAGCAAGACGTCCGCAAGTTGGTACATCACTTACTTCGAGGTCACCACCGACCATCTGCCCCATGACGATGCCATTCTTACACGATTATTCATCGGGGCATTGGAAGGAGTCGCCTTCGACTGGTATCGCAACCAGCCAGACAACTGCATCTACTCCTTCGCCAGCTTCAAGCACATGTTCTTGAAGAGATTCTACGAAGTAGGGCAAGACATCACAATGTCTACCCTTATGGACGTCGTCCAAGGGGAGAAAGAGCTGATAAGGAACTACATCGAGCGGTTCCGCCAAACCGCAATGAAACTGCCCTCTGGAAATTCGGATTCCTCCTTAATTGAAATTTGCCAAAAGAGACTTCTTCCAACAATCAGTCTCTGGATAGGCGAAAGTCAATTCAAGGACTGGAAGACATTTATCATCAGTGCCACAAGCGCCGAAGAACGATTAAAGAAGGCTCGCCAACTGGGATTGCACATCTCAGAGGGAGAGGACAAGGACAGGCATCCCAACGCCAATACCAACAATGGGGGTAGCTCCACCAATAATCGGGACAACAAAGGCAAGCAGGCTATGGTGGCTGACACAGCCCAGAAACCTGAGTCAAAATCGGCAAACAAACAATGGCCGCAAATCACCTACTCCTTCGAAAACGTCCACGTCAAGCCCATCTTGGATATGTTCATACAAGGAGACAGAATTCAGCTTCCTCCACCAAGACGGAAACCTCGGCCGGCAGACATGGAGAACCCAAAGTACTGCCATTATCACCGCTACATCCACCATGCTACACACGACTGCTACCAACTAAAACGGTACATCCAAAATCTCATCGATTCGAACGCTCTGGCCATCAATTTCGAGGAGGTACCAGTGGCAGCTAATATGGTGTCAGTGTAATTTGGCTGCTTTCCTCCAACGAAAACTCAAGATGGTGTGGTCCCCATCCCTCTGGCGACAATAGAGATTTCTAATCTTCCACCTCCCCGAGATCAGGCTGCTGGTCTAGTGTCCCTTACCACATCACAAGGGGAGGTCATGTGGGTCCATCCAGACTTGGTATCAGAAGTGATTCAGCCCACACCATCTTCTATTTGTAAGAAGAAAAATGGAAAAGTCAGATCCTGTCGCACAATCTCGACAGATACCGAAGAAGCCACAGCCGTCGTCATTCGGTCTGGGGCATAATCCCAACCTGTGGCTGATAACTCGGCTGAAGATCATCAGCCTGCTACAACTGACGCTCTGGGACTGGCTCAGCCTCCGACGACCGACAAGCCTAGGCCGAAGGAGACTCGATTTGACAAATCCCGCCGAAAAGAGGCACCGCAGGGGCTGGAGAAGCCCTACAACTTCGATATCTTGGCGCAATTGGCCAACACACCGGCCAATTTATCATTATACGAGCTTCTGAGACTCTCAAAGGACGTTCGTGCGGCTTTGAGCGATGCACTCCAAAATGCCGACGCATACCTGGCTCAGGTCAACCTCACGGAAGAGAGCCCGCCTGAAGATCTCCAAGACAGCGCTTGCACGGGAGCGATGCCCAACATTGTCTTCACTCCGCAGGATATGTTCATCAAAACCAACCTGCATGATCGCCCGTTATACTATACTGGATACATCGGCGATGTGAAGGTGGATCGGATGCACATTGATCCTGGATCTTCCATAAGCATTATCCCGAAGGGTCTGTTACATCATCTCTGCATCCCTATGCATCGCCTGACGCCTACAAGCACCGCCATCAGCGGTTTCAATTCGGGCAGGAGCTACCCAATTGGGAAGATTCGTCTGAAGTGTCAAATTGGCGATCTCCAGCCGAAAGTCACCTGTTACGTCATAGATGCAGACACTTCTTACAACATCCTCTTGGGGCACCCTTGGATACACGATTATATGATCGTGCCTTCCATGCTACACCAATGCTTCAAGTATGTTGACAAACATGGCTTAGTGAGGACAGAATTTGTCGACATCGATCCCTTCAAAGGGGTCGAATCCTACTACTCAGACTCCTGCCTATACGAAAAGTCGAAGAGGCACCTTGATGAAGGAGATGTGCAATCTCGTACCGAGACAGCCATAGGATCAGAAGAACCTCTGACGATCTACTTCCAAGCTCGCAAACCTGGCAAGTCCGCACCCCTTACCGCCACTCTGCGTAAGGATACAATCAGCCTCTCGGCACAAGAAGAGCAAATGATAATCCGGCTACCAAGGTCCGGCCAAGTGCCAAGACCCACAACGGAGCCACTAACAATCAGGCTGCCTAGAGTCGGCCAACCACAAATGGAGAAGCTCAACCCCTCCGACAAGCCAATGACGATACGCCTTCCCAAGAAGAATCGTCACCCCGATGCAAGGTCTGGGGCTTCTAGCGAACCAACAACTCCCCGTCCAGTATCAGGTGCCAAACTGGGGGTCGCTAGTTTGCCAACGACTCCACGTTCTGCTCCTTCGACAGAACCCCTGACGATCAAGCTGTCCAGGTCGTCCTCTCAGTCTTCATTTATACAGGGGGTAGCCGAAGAAGAACCGGAGCTAGCCAAGTATGTGGCTGCCCACACTAATGTTCCCTCCTCAGATGATGTAATCCCGCTAGAAAAGATACCTTACTTCATCAATAAAGGGCTATCTTTGAACTACCTTGAGCTTAATAAGCTTTGTATAATGTGTGCTATGGAACACGGTATAGGCACTCACCTACACACACAGGTGACAAATGTGTACATCGTAATCCAGCTTACTCTAGCGGAAGATGTTTACCGCATAATCGAGGAAGGGGACCATCCAATCATCTTCGGCCGGAAGGATGATCCACAGCCCTTCACCATAGAAGAAGTCAACCTTAATCAGATGTTGGAAGACTGCCTCTGTATCTTTATAGCCTCCAATCCAAATATCTCATGCAAAAACAGGGGTACGATCTGGAGACTATGCCAGGCTTGAACTACGGCACCGGGCGACGATTACCTTTGAAGCCACCGGTCCCGGCTGGCAAACTACGGGACTACTATAGCAAAACTCGATGTGGATTGGGGTATGTAACACCCACGACGACCCCTGAGAGTTCAGATGAAGAATGTGACTGGCATTCACATTCAACCGGGTCACCAACTTCTGACTCGGATACCAGCATCGGAGACGTATTCAGACAAGTCCTGTCAGTCAACATGGTATTTGCCGATGCTTTGAAGAAGATGAAGGCATTCTGGAAATTCTCAAGTTAGAGCCATGGGCCCAACAGTTGGATGCACAATGGGAAAAGCAGTTCGAACAGAGAGAACCCCCTACCGAAGATGAAGTTATACAAGTGGATCTCGGTAGCGAATCTTCCCCAAAACCAATCTTCGTCAGTAAAAGCCTAACAGACGAAGAGCGAGAATCGCTACTGGAACTTGTCAAAGAATATATCGAGGTGTTCGCCTGGAGCTATGAAGACATGCCAGGACTAAATCCTGAGGTTGTCCTTCACAAGCTCAACATTCGGCCAGATGCAAAGCCAGTCAAGCAACAACAACGACGCTTCCACCCGGGCATCATGGATGCGATCGAAACCGAAGTCAACAAACTGATAGCCAGCGGCTTCATACGTAAAGAACAATATCCTGACTGGGTCGCCAACATAGTACCAGTCCTCAAGAAGAATGGGAAGATTCAAATCTGCATCGACTTCCGCAATCTGAACGAGGCATGTCCTAAAGATGAATTCCCCCTCCCTATCACAGACATCATGATTGACAACACCTGCAGCTTCGAACGTATGTCATTCATAGATGGCTTCTCGGGGTACAACCAAATCAAGATGTCTCCTGACAACGAAAAGTATACATCATTCCGAACACCGATTGGCACATACTGTTACACAGTAATGCCGTTCGGTTTGAAGAATGTCGGTGCCACATATCAAAGAGCCATGAGTATCATCTTCAGAGACCACTTACGTAAGACGGTGGAGTGCTATGTTGATGACATTGCCGTCAAGAGTCGCTGTAAGGAAGACCATCTGTAGGATCTGAGGAGGGTATTCGACCTGATGCGAGCGTATAATCTGAAGTTGAATCCCACAAAATCCTTCTTGGGCGTATCTAGCAGAAAATTCTTCGGTTTCATCATCACCGCCCAGGGTATCCATGTAGACCTTGAGAAGACATAGGCAATTATGGAGATGGGTCCCCTGAGAAATCTTCGCGAACTCCGAGGCATTCAAGGAAGGCAAGCTTACATCAGGAGGTTCATTTCTAACTTCTCCAGGCGATGTCGACCATAAACCCATCTCATGAAGAAAGGTATCTCATTTGTATGGGACGAAGAATGTCAGCGTGCCTTCGACAGCATCAAAGAATATTTGTCGAACCCTCCAGTCCTGGTGGCTCCGGTTGCTGGAAAACCATTCCTGTTCTACGTACGAGCAATAGAACATTCCCTCGGGGCTCTGCTGGCACAAAACAACGATGCAGGCCATGAACAAGCCATATATTACCTCAGTCGAATGATGATTGGGCTAGAGCACCGATACACCACCGTGGAGAAGGAATGCCTCGTTCTGGTGTTCGCCATCTAGAAGATGCGGCACTATGTCATGGGACAAACCATACATGTGATCTCACGAGTCAACCCTCTCAGGGTCCTCATGACTAAACCTGGGGCACTCAGCTCTCGCCTTGCTACATGGGCAATATTGCTATCCCCTATCATATGATCTTCGTCCCACAAAAGGCTGTCAAAGGTCAAGCCCTGGCCGATATTTTGGCAGCCCACCCGGGCTCGGAGTCATCCAGAATATATGAAAAAATCCTAGATTAGGTCGTCGACTCGCATGCAACCTCTCACGATGATATTTGGCGGATGTTCTTCGACGGCGCCTCAAGGACCGGACCCAGGGGCAACATTACCATAGGAGTCGGGGTGGTGCTGGTTTCTCCTTCCGGATTGGTGATCAATCGCGCTTACTCTCTCATAGAACCCTGCTCTAACAATATGGCGAGTACAACGCTTTGGTTATTGGCCTCCAACTTGCAAGAGAGCTGGAGGTAGAATATCTTGAAGCATACGACGATTCTCAGTTAATCGTCAATCAGATCCGGGGCTCATACAAAGTCCGCCAAGAAGACATGATCCCCTATCACCAAATAGCGATCGACATTATCTCGTCGTTCATGGGGTTTTTCATCGAACATGTTTCCAGACTCCAAAATATCGAAGCCGATGCCTTAGCAGGCCTGGCCGCTTCCTTAGCAGTGCTAAATCATACTCATCAATCGGTGGATGTGATAGGCCACGAACTGGTCTGTCCCAAGAACAACGTTCAATTCGTGGCAAATTACTTCGCTCAGACGATCGACGAAGTCCCAGACTGGAGACAACCATTCATTGACTTCGTAGTCTACGATATCCTGCCTGAGAACCCAAAGGAAGCCACTTCCATCAGAAGGCGTTCTCTCAGATTTTTCTACGATACAGAGACGAAAATGCAGTATCACCGATCCTATGATGGATTATTGCTTCGATGCCTGTCAAAGGCAGAAGCCAAAGAAACCGTACGCGAAGCTCATGACGGTGTCTGCAGGGCCCATCAGCCTGGCCCTAAACTGCAAGACCTTCTTCGCCGAATGGGCTACTACTGGCCCACGATGGTAGCAGATACGATAGACTATGCAAGAAAGTGCAAAGCTTGCCAAGTCCATGCAGACTTCATCCACCAACCATCCAAATTTCTATGTCCAACAGTGGCGCCCTGGCCGTTTGAAACATGGAAAATGGATATCATCGGTCCGATTACTCCACCTTCCTTCCGAGGACCTCACTTCATACTCGCAATCACAGATTACTTCTCCAAATAGGCGGAAGCTGTCCCGCTTGCAGAAGTCAAAACTTTGAACGTGATCAGCTTCCTCAAGCATCACGTTATCTATCGCTTTGGACTGCCCCGAAGGATCATCCACGATAATGGTCCGCAGTTTGCAAGCCACGCCTTCTATCGGTTTTACGACAAGCACCGCATCCAGAATATTGCTTCGACGCTATATAATCCAGCAGCAAATGGGTTGGTAGAAGCATTCAACAAAACCATCATCAAGTTACTCAAGAAGTTCGTATCGTCCAACAAATGCGACTGGAACGAGAAGCTTGGTGAATGCTTATGGGCGTACCGTACCACAGTCTGAACAGCCACAGGGAACACATCATTCTCCCTGGTGTACGAGAGTGAGGCAGTTCTCTCATTGGAGACTCAAATACCCTCGCTCCGCGTCTTCCTTACTTATCAATTGATGATGGATGATAACTATCGTCGTCGGCTACAAGAGTTGGAGGCCTTAAATGAAAATCGTCTCCTGGCTCAGCAACAAATCGAGCTTTACCAAGCACGCATCTTTGGAGCCTTCAACAAGAAGGTTAAAATCAGAAAATTCTAGGTGGGCGAGCTCGTTCTGGCTGTCCGAAGGCCGATGGTCATGACTCACAAGACCGCCGACAAGTTCCAGCCAAAATGGGAAGGTCCATTTATCATCGAGGCTGTATTCTCCAACGGTACTTACCGCCTCGCAAAACAAAATGGAGACTTGCTCATGTTGCCCGTCAATGGCAAGTTTCTGAAGAAATATTATGTCTGAACGATATTCCAGATTAATGAGTTATGTACCCGCTGGTGCCGCTGAACTCATAATCCACAACACACTCCAGATCACAGAGTCATGTACCCACTGGTGCCGCTGAACTCACATCCACAACATTCCTGATTGTCGAGTCATGTACCCGCTGGGGTCGCTGAACTCACATCCATAACATTCTTGATTATCGAGTCATATACCCGCTGGTGCCGCTGAACTCACATCCACAATATTCTAGATTATCGAGTTATGTACACGCTGGTACCGCTGAACTCACTTTTACACATTCCAGATCATTGAGTTATGTACCCGCTGGTGCCGCTGAACTCACATCCACAACATTCCAGATTATCGAGTCATATACCCGCTGGTGCCGCTGAACTCACATTTCCAAGTCATGTACCCGTAGGTGCCTCTGAACTCACATTCCGGTCACTCTTTCACATAGTAAGTCATGTATGACCATACCTCTGAACTTTCTTCCTGGAAGAGATCCTCCCTCATGATCTACTACCCGTACTCCAAGTGCACAAAAAGGGTAACCGATCTACAAATTTCCAAAACGGCCATGTCCTCATTACCTCTGAGTCGTTTCACTTCCGCCAAAAACAAATCAACCCTTTACATAGAAATTCTATGTCCTCATTACCTCTGAGTCATTCTATGTACCCTCCTTCATTGAGCCCACTCCTGTCATGTCCTCATTATCTCTGAATGGGAAGGCTCCATCGAAGAAAGCTTCATGCTTGCCATGTCCTCATTACCTCTGAGTAAGTATGATGATTCCCTTTCGACTTATTATCTGTACCCACAACCGGAGTACGCCAAGGCTAATAGGTCCACAAATATTATCTACTGAGTCTGCTCCTGCCATGTCCTCATTACCTCTGAGCAGGAAGACTCTACGGTAAAACCTCTGTACTTACCATGTCCTCATTACCTCTGAGTAAGTATGTTGGTCCTCTCTCGTCTTATTATACGTACCCTGAACCAGGGTATTCCAAGGGTAATAGGCCCACAAATGTCCTCTGTTGACGACAAATATCCTCTGTTGAGTCCACTCCTTCCATGTCCTTATTACCTCTGAGTAGGAAGACTTCATGGTAAAACCTTCATACTTGCCATGTCCTCATTATCTTTGAATAAGTACGTTGGTTCCTTTTTATCCTATTATCCGTATCCTAAGTCAGGGTACGCCAAGGATAATAGGTCCATAAATGTCCTTTGCTAAGTCTCTTAGTACAGGCCTACTATTCCTCATCATGCCCTGGGAGCCCAACTGCTCCATGGCATTCTATCTCCCGATACTTGGAACGTCCACAACAACATGACCATAGAACCGTTCTAAGTATCCCCAATCAAACTTGTTACCCGTACCTAAAACTAAGGTGTGCCAGGGGTAAAAGGTCCACAAACAAGTCCCCCATGCGGGGCCCACATCACCACAATACCACAGGCACAACAAGCAATACAAATAAAGGGTGAATAGAAAATACTCTTTAATTGATAGACAAAAAATGCATTACATATGGGGGGACCATGTCCCTCTCAAAAAGGAAAGAAAATAAAAACAGAAACAAAACGAGAAAAAGGCCTACTATAGTTCAGCGTTACACAACTCGAAGAGGCGGTTTCTCACTAAGGTAGTCCCTCGCTCAAGCCGCTGCCTAGCTCGGCGCTCGGCCTCCTGGGACAACTGCTCCGCATCATTCAAGTACATATATGCCCGCCAATCATTTTCCATCTTCTTCAAAGCAAGTTCCAGATTGGCAGAAGCTCTACTAAATTAGTCAGCCTCCTGAATAGCAACCCCATTCTCAGTACAAGCAGCTTCGAGCTCGGACTCCAGGAAGGCCAGCTTTCTCTGGAACTCGAGAATCTGCTCCAGGGTGCCAGTTACCCCGCGGGAGGCAGCCGCTTCCCGAGTTGCGCAATCTTCAGTGCGACGGCTCCATTGATCGTACAACTGAGTCAGATCCCGGCGATCCTTAAATATAGCTGGCTTGAGCGATTCCCGAGCAATCCTCACCTTCTCTACCATGGTTCTGAGGAAAGTACACTCTTGATCTATTGCCACTGATAGATCAGCTTGTCGTAGTACGCAAAACTGGGCCACAAGATGATCGGTCTCTAACAACTTAGGCTCCAGAAGCGCCGCTAGTCCCGTACCACCGGAAAGTGTTCTAAGGATCTTAATTTGGCCACCGGCGCATTGACGAGCCATAGCAAAGGGAGTCCCCCTCTCCATAGCTGCCTCAATCCCCCTCTTTAGGTGGCGGTGGAAACTGTCGACCAAATCCTGGGATACTTCATCCAAAACTTCTGTAGAGGACGGCGTCAAAAGGAGTGTGGCAGGCAGTACCGAAGGAGTATCCTCAGAACTTGCCGTCCCTGCCACCAGGGAAATGAATTCTGTACGAAAAGATGCATGAATGGCAGCTAGCTCCTCTTCCGCTGCCCGAAGAGCCTGGATACTTGGCAGGGCAGAAAAGTTAACTCCCGAAACCCTATTCGCAGAGGAGGGAGCGGAAAGCGTCGTCCCTTGCCCCAGCTGTGCTATCACCAGGGCTTTCGAACTTGACCCAGCTGGAGGCCCCTCAGTATAGGTTGGAAAAGAAGGAGGCACACGTGCTTCCATCAGATCCCCTCCGGTAGAGTCCACCCCGGCAATATCCGTTACCGACAATAAAGGGGTGGGACCTGCACGTCCAAAGCAATCATTAATCCATGAAGGATAGATGGTAGAACAAATAGGTCTCCTCATAAGTCAAGAAGCTGGTTTATCTTACCAGGGGAAGAGCACGGAGGCTACAGCTCATTCGCAGCTGGCATGGTCTCCCCGTCCGTGGCTTCCAACTCAAATTCAACTGGTTTCTCTGCCCCAGCCACCCCTGAAGGGAAGCCAGCCAGGTCAGCGTCATCCTGTTAAAATTTAGCTGTCTCAGGAACAGGTACAGTAGAGCCCCCGTCCCTATGGATTGAGGTCTCAGCAAGGTGAGACTCCCCAGCCGCCTTCGGAAGAACCCCAACAGAAGTGATGGCGGTGCACATATCATTGATCAAAGTGGACAAGGCCAGATCAACCTCAGTAGTCGAGTCCCGAGAAGCAGACTCCCCGGACGCCTACAAAGAGCAAAAGAAAAAAGATTAGGCCATAACTTAGAAAAAGAAAGAAAAGGCAGTTGAAAATCTAATCACCTCAGAAACAGCGTCAAAGTCAATAAACAGCCGGCGACGTCTTACCGCAACCCGCTTTGTGGAATAGGTCCTGCCATCATCAGTGGACAGACGCCTGCCTCGTTTGTGAGAAGCACCAGGCACAGCAGGTGGATGATCCTCCACCTCTTCATTCGCCACAGTAGGAGGCAGGTCCCCCACCTCCTCGCCCGAAGAGTGCGACGAGTCATCAGCGTGCTGTTCGCTATCCTCTTCGTCCACCGCAGTGGACTCCGAGTCCGGCACATGAACCCTATTCGCCCCTCTCTTTCTCTTCCTAGAACCCTCGGGCTTCTCTGCCAAGCCAGTCCTAATAATAAAGCTGGTGTTCATGTCAAAATTTATGGGAGATTTGCTCGCCGCAATATGATAAAGGGCCGCCATCTACAGAATATCCCCTTGCGTATTAGCGTCAGGGACCGAGAAGCTAGCCTGGGTATGAACCGCATTGTAATAATATCACGCCCGGATACCGTCAAGGATACTACCCTCGAAGCCCAAGCAAGCACTAGGGCAGTCAAGGAACAGCTGACTATATCCGAATTGACGAGAAAACCTGCTGGGCAAATAAGGCTCCAGGTATACGTTATTTCGGTAACGATATACTAGGTGCGCAGGGCGAATGTTGTGCAACCAAAGAATCATCTTCTCAGATAAGAGCTGGAGAGGTTCAATGCCATCAACGTGTACCCCCTTCACTTCCCTAGGGGTAAATTGAGGAAGAGACACAAAGAAGTCGGGCCCGTCAACTCTCGCCAATGCCCTCCGACAAGCCGGCATGGTATCGTACTCCTAAGACTGATGACGGTATCGAAAAAGGAAGGCATCATCAACGGTAACATCCTCCTCTGTTCGGGGTCTCATCAACGACCGATAATGCATCAATAACCACCCCATGAGATAGTGGTATGGTAGCTCTATCCGTTCAAAGTCCAGCATCGTCTCGCGAGCAATGACTTTAGATGAAAAGGCACGGAGACCATGGTATATGCTACACACCATAGCCGGAAGAAGGGCCAGTCTTACTTTGAAGACCAGCTTCACAGTCGGAAGAATGAAGTGGCGGCTGATCCTTTCAGTAGAACCTGCCCCTCCCGAGACTACGTAATTCCGTAGCCATACCATCAAGAACCCGGCCAAGATTGCCTTCTCAGACATCTGTCGGGTACCGTAGTGGAAATAACTGAAGGAGTCAGTACGACCCCCAAATCTATCGCGGGTGGACCTCGACCTTTTGGCATTCAACATCAGGTCCTTTACCTCCGTTGGGGATTGAGGACCTCGAGAAGAAACCCGGCCGGAAGGACATAATTTGAAAAGATACGCGACCCAGGCCATAGTATGGGGTGGATTCCCTTTTGAACTATTATTCTTCTTGACAGCAGTCTGGTGACAGATGCTATGGTGGCACAGCAGTTCTCGGTACACAGCGACGAAACCAGGAAATCGTCGATCCAGATCATCGAATTCCTCGTTCGTCGAGGTGTATACTTCAAAGGCCTCGCCTCTCCACGGCAGCTTAGAAACAGTATGTATTTCATGGAGAGCAAGTCCTAACTCCCCTCTGGGCGCGAAGAAAGTCCCCGTACGTCGGCTATACATCTCCAAAAGGGCCATGAACAGTGGCTTATTAATGGGCAATCCGTAATAGGTGTCCCGGATGACGTAGTAAAGGTCAATCTCCCGAAGGAGTTCCTCATAGTTTCTCAAGATCTATGAGGAAAGATTGGCCCATGTAGGAATGGGGTTTATCCAATTCAGTAGCGACAACCCGCCAACATTATAAGACCCCTTGCGAGCAAGCTGATTTAGGAAGGTATCAGCTCGAGTAAAAGTGAAGTTGGGACCAGACACGTTTATGAAAGTACCAAGAATCAGCCCCATCACACTCCGGCTGACTGACTCCCTTTTTGCACATGCTGACCTAATACTCATATTATAGTGGATGTTGCCCACGAACATTCCTTGTTGGGTTGGAGTTAGAGAGCCCGCCATTTTCCTGCCAAACGGCACCATATTAAACCACGAGAGGGGAAAATGCTGTTCTATCTCGGGAATATGGATCTCCACCCCGTCCACAGTAAAATCCCAGTTCTCAGAAACGTCCAGCATTCGGGAGTTCTTTATGGGTAAAGCATCTCCAAAGAGAAAAGCTGGTTTCAGATATTCTCCGTCCAGTTTCCCCGAATTCATCATAGTACAAAGAAAATGGAAAGGCTGGTTGTTGATGGCAGCCACCCTCTCCAAAGGCTCATTAGGGGGAAGTTGATATGTTATTTGTCGAATTAGGCCGTCAAGCCACACACCCACGGCAAACTGAGCTGAACCCACCAGAAGCTCTCCGGCCGGGTTGGTTAGGAGGTTCACTGGAAAAATATAAAAGAAACAAGATTAAAAGATAGGTTAAAATGAAAACACTTAAAAGTTTCTCAAAAAGAAGTTTCTATGAACCTATGCGGCTCGGATCGACGAAGCTTTATGTGGCCCAATTCAGCTGGGTTTCATGCGGCACGGCTTTAATAGAGCCTATGTGGCACGGGTCAACACAGCTTCATGCGGCCCAATTCAGTTGGGAGTTCCATGTGACACTGATTCGATAGCTTATGCGGCTCGGATTAAAACTTATGCGGTTCTATCTCACAGAGGAGTTTATGCGGCGCGACTCAGCAAAATTCTATGCGGGCCAGTTTGTCAAGAATATATGCGGTTCCGCTCAAAGGAGGTTCCATGCGGTTCAAATCCAGAAGCACTCCTACGGATCAAATCTTTCTCAATGCGGCTCAAACATAGGACATGCCCTATGCGGCTCGAATATGAGAGGGTCATGTGGCCCATACAACATATGCAGCTCCATCATGGTCGAGCTTGGACGGTTCAATGAAAATAAAGGATGAAGGCTTGTGCATATGTTATGCAACAGAGCCATAGGTCCTTGGGGTTCAAAGTATTTAAATCCATTTCTTAAGCAGGTTGAACATCAGAGTGCACTTCGGGCACGACGGCCGACGAGGAAGCCGTTTTCTTGTCTTTTGCAGTAACAGAGACGGCCTTGGAAGACTTGGGGGACATTTTCGACGGTCGAAGAAGGAAAGAAAGTGGAGACTGCAAGAGTTGGGAACGAAAGAGAAAGTAAAGAAATCCCTCCCACTGAATTCATCCCTATTTATAAACAAAAGCAGGGCGTTTCGATTCTCGTGTACCGACCCTTTGGTTATCGAGGCAAGCCGCCTAAAATATAACTCCACCTTTCCCAATTTTGGTAAAATTTAAATTTTTTAATAATAAATACTTCATTTCCTTATTTATAAATATATAGTTATGAGTATTTTTGGAGGGAAGGAATTTGAAGCAGGAATATATATTTTATTTTTTAAATTTTGGAAGTTGGTTACAACTATTGAGTGGTCCCCAAAGCTTTTGAATCTTCTAAACAAATTTCTAACTGATTTATATTTGATCCTGTAAATAGTAAAAATAGGGGGGGCCTTTTCGAATAAAAAGTAATTGTGGAGGGGCTGTTTTGCAAATAGGCCTGAGCGGGGGGGTCCTAAGTGAATAAATTCCTTTTCCTTACTTTTAGCAGAGAGTGAGGAGAGAGAAGCATTCTCCTCTCATTTTCTGCAGATCAGTGCGGCCCTCTCCCTAATTTCTCGATTCTTCGAAACCCTAACTATAGATTTGAGGCCGACCATGGCGGCGACGACTCCGTTGACTCGACGACGACGGCGATGGTGGTGGTCGACACCTCACCGGCATGATTTCTCGGCGATGGTGATGGCGAGGGCCGTCTCCTCACCAGTGGCGGTCAGATCGACTCCCGGCGGCGGTGCTCGACGAGACCCTATTCTTCTTCGGCGTGCGATGCTCCTCCGTGGCGACCGACCGAGTCTCTCCACCCGACGATCGATGGTGAGGTTGAGTTCATGTCGATTTCCCTCGGCGAATTCTTGGCAGATCTGCGACCATGGCAATGGTGGCTAGATGGCGGCAACGACGACGGTCAGTCCACGGCAGCATCATTCCATGGCGGCGACCAACTCCTCGATGCAGCGAGATGGCAATTGATCTCCTCCATTGACCGATCATTAATTTGGTGAGTATCAATTTCCTTTCTTGATTCAATTTGGGATGTTATGCGTGCGAATTCTGGAGTGTGATTTCCCTTTTCTTGATTTAAGATCAATCATGACAGTGATCAGGTTCGGATCGGATCGTTGGCAATAATTGCGAGTATTTGGATTGGATTTGGAAATGTGAGTATTAGATTTTGATAATTCATCTTCCCTTCTATTTTTTGCTTTCGGAGGATTCAATACGTATGATCCTTTGCTTAGTTCCTGACATCCGGTAGTTGTTTGACAAATTATCTCAACAGAGTTTTTGAGCTATTTTGGGACACGAAGGGGAATCGTGTCCGTTTCCTGAATTCGTGGTTCTTCTTCGAGACACGATCTCTATACAGGTAACAAGCTGTCCTCTACATTGCTGAGTTTGTGCCATAAATCTCTTGATTATTTTAGTTATGGTCGTTGGATGGGAATTATGCTGAGATGCAGGGTGCAGTCATGGTGTTCGGTATTTGCCGTGTTCGAGTCTGTAGTTGTGTCCAATCCTAACTTATGACCAACCTCTATTAGATCGTGTGGTGTTTGGCAGCGAGTCGAAGGAGAACAGGGTATTGCAGTCTTTCCTGTATGGCTCGGGTATCCGATGTACTGTGTCAGTTATTGTCCAGGTGCTCGTGTCCATCAGATGAGATCGAGTCCAGATCCAGTTAGTGTCCAAGTATTGCGTGTCGGGATGCTGTTGTGTATGCGGGTGTCGTTTTCTGTTCGTATCTTGTGTACGTGTCCCTTTCTGTGCTTCAAGATTGATGCTCGTGTCCCAGTACGGATTGTGTCCAAGAAATGTGCACGTATCAGGATTTGGAGTTAGCAGAGTTTTGTTATTTCAAGGTCATAGTTTTGTACTTCTTATTTCTTGATTTAGGTGGTTGTATAATCCCTCATTTTTTCTGAAATAGATTTGAATTATTGTAGTTTTCTGGTTGACTCTGTCACAACCCGCTCCCGAATAACCGGATACGAGTCGGACAGGCCCATCCTTTGTTGTTAGACACAACAAAGTAAGCTGTACTAGGGAAACTAACCAGATAAGTATGAACATGAAATGAATCACAGCATCTATATAAATGTGTCCCAACCAGAGTAAAGTACAATATCTGAATTATTACATTCCAACTAATAAAAGAGTCTGCTAGTCTCAATACATGGAAAGATAATGGGAAAATACTAATGAAATACTAGGCTTCTGCAGCCTCTAAGTCACAAGCAGCTCCTGCTGGCTCAGTAGGGAAAGCAATATCCTGCCCATATTAGGTGGCACACAAGGCCTCCATCTCACCTGCAACATATCCTATTCAGGAGCGGAGCAAGTACAATTCTAGGTAATGAACAAGACATCATGATATGAAAGTACGAGGAAACATGGAAAGTACAGGAAAGAACAGGTGAATAAGTACATAAAAGAAATAGTGTAAAGTACATAAAAGAACATGAATGTAAGAACATGAAGAACATGATATGTAAGCACCTGAAAGAACATGATATCATGGAATCACAGGAAATAAGTACAAGGTAATCTTCTGAACATGTGTGTACTACATTTGAAATATAACTAAATATGTGACCGGCTAGGGTAAGCACATTAAAGCACATAAATGGGCGACTTAGGACCCACGTGCACAATGCGGGGTCTAAGCTAAACACACCTGAGTTGTTACTTGGGATTGGTCACATAGATAGTATATTTCCCCATCCCATATACAAGTAATAAGAACAAGAGAACATGAGCACCAGAAAGTACATGACGTGTTGCAATTGTGTCACTCAAGGAAGCACATGATATATAATGAAAAGTACAAAACCGTAGAGTGTACTTGCCTTGCTCCAGAAAAGTACAAGTAACCAAAGAAACTGGGTGTCCTCCTGTAAGTAAATGATTTACAAGTTGATTAATAAACATGCAAATTCTAATTTGGCTATCACTCAAACTAATCATGATTAATTTCTATACACATCCTAGTTTTTAGGGGTTCCTTCTTCTTTAATACTTCTATAGAATATTATCAATACTTATTAGTAATTAAAACACAACTTCCTAACTAGCCAAGCCTTTAAATCATAGCAGTTTATAGACTTACTATGCTCATTGTATAGAACCAAATGGTTTACACATGTTTCCCCAAGATTGATTAAGACTTGAACACTCTAGATTGTACTTGTTGACTGAACTATACTCCAGTCCCAGTGTGGGAATGGCATCATTATTCCAAGCCAGTCCTAGACCATCCTAACCATTAGTCCTATAGGAAAATTAGATATCAATTCACATGTGTGACTGATATCAGGTTTTTAAATCATGACAGTACACTTCCTTGCATTGGTTTAGAACCACATAAACTCATGTATAAGTTATACAACAATAGTTTTCACATCCTTCCTAATTCTAATTAGGAACTTGCCATCTCCCTTCAGACATTGATGAAATACCAAATCTCAATTTCACTAGCTCAGTTACATAGCTTGAATACCCAAGCTATTCAATTATTCCTCAAGCTTAACCCTATGTTCAAACAAGACATTAATACTCTAATTTGTTCCTTTGCAGAGTCATATAATAGGTTAATCACCAGTTTATCTGAACAATGTTCAGATGCTCAAGGTTCAATTAAGGAATTTGGACCTCTCAGTTCAAGTATTTCGAACAGTCTCTACTATGACTGATACTCCAATCCAGTTACTATGTTTAGCTAATCTGTCAACATGAGTCTAATATAGCCCAAATGATTTCAATATTAAATCCTATATCTTAGTCCAAAATCAGTCTAAAATCTATCAACATGAGTTGAAAACTCATCTCCTATCCCAGTCCAATAGCAGAAAATAAACAGTCCATAGCAGGATCCAATAGCAGGGTTTAGATAACAGTCCCAATTATAATATATCCAGATATCACTCATAATAGTTATAATAACTGTGCATCTTCAATACATTAACAGTTTAATGCCAACCTATATGTACAATACCTGTCCAAACTGAGATTAAAACCAACAGTCCTAAGACCAGGACTGATACCATCAGTCCAGGATACTGAACTATCTCACACTGCATACCTATCCATCTTGCCTGCTAGGATAGTTCAAGAATCATACACACCATTAGCCTATTAACTTCTCAGGTTAACATATAGGATAAATCCTCAAAACACATTTCAAAAATTGACTTGACATCCATAAGCATATTTAAAAAAAATCAACTGTCCAACCCATACATCAACTGGAATGGTTAGTCAGATGACATATGGTTCAGTCTATGAAGATTCCAGGAAATTCAAGCATTAGTGATAGGAAGTCCTTTCTTGGTATCAAACCATATAAACCTCATCTCAGCTTTAATAACAGAACTAGAGATCCAATTATAGTAATATAGGCTATCCACCATAGTTAAATTCTCCACTGTGACCCTGAGATTAACATGTACCAATTGCAGTTGGCTCATTGATCTACAACAGTGTCGAATAGGACATTATGAAAACAGAGGGTATGTGGCTAAGAACTCAGTTTTAGGAATACAAGAATCCTCTCAACTGCCCAGGTAGGGACCCCAATAGTGTAATACATACCTAAAATAGGGACACTCATGAAGTAAAAGTAATCCAAAATACCAATCTGCCAAAAGACCAAGCCTTAGCTTCAAAAATCGATCAACCTGGAAATCACAGGAGACTCTACTACACAACCTGTTTACCATGGTACTCAAGATCCTGAGTTAAATCTACACAAGAGTCACAACCACTCTCAGTTAAAATTAGCAACAAGATGTTCTAAACCAGGTTATGTATTTTAAAACCCAATCTCAGATTATGACTTAAACTTGTATTGATCCAAAAATACAACAGAAATTGTCTGGACACTAATGAACCCTTCATCCTGCAGTCCTTATTGAAAACAAAACCAAATAGAGACGACACACTCCTGCCAATACTCAGTCCTAACATCTACTCAAAACCTGCTGAACTAAACAAAACTGACCTATAACCAAGCATATGCATGTATTACTAAATTATGAGATTTAAATATGTTAGATCGGTGTTACCTGTTCACTATCCTTCAGTAATTCGACTCTGAACTAAGGAGAAATGTTTTGCCAATCTAAAACCCGATTCAACTTCAAATACTTTGTTCAATAACACCACAATAGTCCACACACGATCTTAAAGCTTGAATCAAAATAACATTACTGTACTGTTCTATTAGAAAATCCAAGATAAACTCACCTGATCAAGAATTGGTCAAGATGATAAATCTTCAGAATCCACATTCAATCTCGATCTAGATCGTGACACAACAAATTGAAAGATCATTCAGGAAACAACAGTTTAGATCATGTATTCATATAACGATCCTCACCTCAAAGATTAAATCGGAACAATCAGGATTCAAAGAGGATTTTCGAGATGAGATCGACTGCTGCAATTCCGATCCATACAAACGAATTTAGATTAAAGAATTGATAGAAGAATAGATCGAGCTCAAAATTGTTAACAACTCACTCGAACAGAAACTGCAACAATTACTGAAGGGAACTGATCCAATCGCCGTTGTGGTTGTGGAAGAAGACGACCACGCCAATGCCGGAGTCGAGCGCCTAGGTGTGGTTGCTTCTCGTCAGGTCTCGCGTCTCAGCCATGGCCGATCGAGAATCAAATTTGAAGAACAATTTGAGAAAGAAGAACGAGAAGCCAGGAAGGTTATGTTCTCAGAGATTTCTAAGGAATGAGGAAGGAGTAGATGGTCCTTTAAATAGGCCGTTACACAGCAGTGTGGGGAGAAAGTTGGAGGGAAATTGAATTTGGGGAGGTTGTTACTGAGCACATGGCTCAGCTGGCTAAATTTGTTGGAGAAGGAGTCATTGCTCTCCTTAAATGCAATAAAATGTATTGACTATCAATTTACATAATCATTTGCCAGGGCCTCCAATGTGGGCTTTAAAATTGGTCAGGCAGCCCACTCAAATTTAATTTGAGAAGAGCCTAATTAACTGGCTGAAAAGAAAGAAAAATAAATAAATAATAGGTTAAGAAAATAAAATCAAGAAAAAATAATTTAAGGAGTTATATGAATTATTATATAAAAAGAATCTTTGAGAAGTGGAGTTACAGACTCTAATTGTGAAATCTGAAATTAATTCTTGTCTTCTTGCAAACTCTGGTTTCACAGTGACTGTAGAGTTTAGGGGGTTGTAACTCTGTGTGTATTTTTCCTTCAAGCAGTTGTACTCTAATGATGAGTGTTGGTGCGAGCATTTGAAACCAATGCCAGGCTTGATTTCTTGAGTAGGCTTGGTTGTTGAGTATTGGGTTGATTCCTATATAGTAAGTTGGATGTGTTGGCTAAGTATTGACATCTGTTACTAGAGCTTGCAAAGTGTGTCGCAAATTTCATTTTATGAATTGTCATAATAGGATTAATTATTATCCAAATAGTAGTATGATTCTTCTCTTGCAAATTCTTATAGTATATTCCTTTAATACTATTATGCCAAGTTAAACTATAGAGTTAATTATTTTATATAGCTATTTAACTCATTTTCTAGCAGTATTAGTGTCAGAAAATTGATTAGCTACCCTCTCGAAAGTGATTAGTAACAATAAGTCAGTTACCATTATTTAGATCTTAATTAAAACCAAAATTGCTAATATTATAAATACTTTCCCTTGAATGATTTTTTTTACCTTAATTATAGTTGTTATTGATAAATATACTTTATTAATTGTTAATATTTACTTTAAAACTATTTTACTAGTATTGACTAAATCTAGGTTATCCTTGCTATAATATCCTCTATAATATGTTGTGGCAAACATTCTGGTATGGCTTCAAACAATAATAGTATTATCTAAATAATATTTTACTAAGTTCTCCTAGCTAGTCAGGAAAATTGTAGTTAGCTTCTAAATAATAAATGGTGGCTTGATAAGTAATTATATTATTTAGTTAACCTGAAATAGCTGGTGTAGTATTAGAACTTAACCAACATGTACTCATTAAACATGAGGACATTCCGCTTTACTACCCTTTCTCGATCACCCAGAGCAAGGCAAGTATACTCCTCTGATTTGTCCATTTCTCATGTCTTCATTCTTGTATCTCTTGATGACACGATATACCACGATATTGTCTCGTTTCATGTTCCATGTTTCATTGTGTCTGGAAGGGGAAATACTATAGATATGTGATCAAACCCTGTTACTACTCATGTGAATAGCTTGGGTCCCGTACCGTGCACGTGGGGCCAAAGCCGTACCATTTTATTATCATTGCATCTACCCAAGCCGATCACAATCTAGAAGTATTTCAAATATTGCACATGTCAGGATTTAGTTGGTATTTCAGGATTTCATGGTTGTATTTCATGTTCAGGCTGTATTTCATATTCAGTTTGTATTTCATGATTCAGGCTGTATTTCATGTTCAGGACTCTTACCATGTTTCCCTGTTCTACTTTCAGTATTCCTATTCAGTTCATGTCTTGTTCTCATTTCTTGTACTTTACATTATCCCTATTTTCTTGATTCATACCATGATGTACATGTTCATTTCTCTGGATATACTAGCTCTGCTCCTGACTGGATAAGTTGCAGGTATACTTGCAGGATACCATTCTACCATATAGGCCAGTGCCCGGGATCTTAGCTGAGCAGGATGGTTTATGACATAGCTTGAGGTTTCAGGTTTAGACTATTAGCTTAACTCTTAGATATTATCTTTAGAATTCATGTACATTTCATTCTTGATGACTCGTACATTTACATACATAGAATTGTGGATTATGGTGATCATTCTGGGATACATTTTAGATGCTGTGATTGTATACTTTCATGATTATCTGTTAGATTTCCCTAGTTTGGTACAGCTTACTTCGTCGTGTCTAACGAAGAAGGCTGGGCGTGTCCGACTCGTGTCCGATTATTCGGGAGCGGGTCGTGACATATTTTTAGTGGTGGCCCATGCAGATCTATCCTAATAGTACCTAGGTATTAGAGTACTATTGGAGGACTTGATTTAAACTAGGGAAACTTGATCACAACATAGGAAAAATCGAGAATAAGGGTATATCAGGTATATCAGGTATATTGATATCAATAAGCACTTGTTGTTTTAGGATTAGGACATTTTAACAGTTTTCTGTTTTTCAGATAGTTCAAGCACGCAACACCAGAACAGTCGATCCATCTACACTTGAAGGTTTCGAGCTCACACTACCTTCTATCACTCTACTATCCCCATGGGTAGTACGTAATTGACGGAGATGTTTGAAGAGTTCCTTGACAACCAGAGGGAGCATGCCATCATTTTCCAAGCCAGAATTGTAGATGCACTTTTCAAGCTATGAAGGACTTTTGATTTCCAAACTCCCAGACCGTTGGACTTCCCCGACACTGAGCGCACATCTTGTACCAAGGAGCAGATCGAGAACATGGAGCAGCCACTGAAGATCACCAAAGTCTCCGAAGACCCGACTCCTCTGAAGATTTGAGCTACCAACCAAGAAATTCAGAACGTAACATGGACAATAGAACGAGACGGGAAGCTGAAGCTCATGAAGAACATGAAGACTTATGATGAATATAACAACTACCCTGGATCCACAAAGCATCGCAACACTCAGACATTACTTCTTCAACCGTATCGTCAGATTCAGACAATGACCAATTGTGCTTCCTGCCGCCATCCAGGACATCGCTTTGAGGAGTACCGCAAAAGACGGAGGCTATACTTGTTCTACGGATCGTCTGCCAGAGTCCATTGATCACACTGTCCAAGGGCAAACATGAAGAGCACCAGGACTACAGCAAGGGGACCAATCTCTCTAGATTCAGCAACCACATGGAGTACTACCGCAGGGATCAACCTACGCCAGGATAATTGAAGGGGTTAGAGAGATTTCTGTTCCGGAGGAATACTGAAGACAGACTGAAGACTGATGATTTTTGCATGGTTGGAAAAACCATGTATCATGATTAACAACCTAGTTTTTCTTAAATTTCTTTTAGCATCTAGACCATTTCTTGAAACTTCTTGTTTTCTATTTTGGAATCTTGGTTGGTATTCGAAATTTAATTCGAGATATTGTTTCCTATTCGTTGATTGGTACTCCTCCATCCATTTTTCATAACCTTGCTCCTTTCGAGATTCTACTCAGGAATTTTGTTTCCTATTCAGGACTAGTTACAATTTATAAATTTTGTTTTCTTTCCAAAGTTCAGTTTTCTATTTAGGGTTTGTTGGAATTTGATTTTTATTCAATACTTGTTTCTATTCACCATTCAAGGCATCGTTTGAAAACTTCAGTTTCGACCCGTTCCCTATGTGAGATTTTGTTTCTTACGTGGCTTATTTTCTATTTTTTGAAAATTGTTATGTTCACAACTTTACTTCGATCTTGTTCCCTATTTGAGGTATCGCTTGTTTCACGGATATTGTTTTTATTCACCCATTGATTCTTTTTTCTACTCGCGACTCGTTGAGACCGTGTTTCCTATCCAAAATCTTGTTTCCTCGTCAAGATTTTCTATTCGAGATTTTATTTCCTAATCACGACTTTGTTGATATTGTTTTTATAATTGAGACCTTGTATTTTATTGGAGGTTGTTTTCCCTTCGAGATTTTGTTCGAGATTTCATTGTTGTTTGAGATGTTATTGAACCTTGTTTCCGACACGAGATTTTATTCCTTATGATGAGACTTTGTCTTTTATCAGATAACCTGCTTTATGCCACCTTTGAGACTTCATCACCTACCCAGGATTACGTTCCATATACGGGATCTTGTTATCATCCTGGATTCCTCTGAGAATTCCGTTATAAATTGAAACTTCGCTCTATGTCTGAAATTTTAAATCTCCCTGCCTGTCCCTTTTGTACTCACTGATTGGATCCCTTGTCATTTTTTAGTACCTAATAAATCCTTGTATTCTAACAGTCAGGTAACTTCATAATTTTTGTGACTTGGACTACTGAAACTCATTTTGAACTCCTTGAAACTCTTTTGAAGTACCTAGGGATAAAGTCGAAAGGCTATTCGATGACCTACCATGGCATGACAGTTGCGAGCTGCAGCCATTAGCTGGATTATGGAGACTGAGGGTTCACTGCAGCCAGTAGCGCACTGGCGAGACATGAACTCTAAGTTGAAGTGATTTCAGACAATCATAGGTTTTCGAGTACTGTCGAGACTTGTCATATTCTTCATACCTTGATCTCTTGGGTTGCTTCGTCAATGATTTTTGGAAAATGGATAAGGTTGACAGATTATTCGATGACATATTGTTATTTGAGTCACGGAGCCGAAAGTCTTCGGACACCATGGAAACTATATCCCTTTTATGTGATTATTGGTTTTCGAGAATCACAAAATCCTTGCACATTTATCCTGATTTGATACTGTATCACTTGAGTATTTCACACGTTTCCCCGATCAGCCCTTGCTAGTTTTCCCTCTAGCATAGATCATTGATTTCCTCAAAAATTATACATTGCCAGATTTTGATTCCATACTTCGTTTGTGTCTTGTCTAAACTTCGACCTTAAATCATGTTTATTTGACCATGATCTTCCTATCTTGACCTAGTCCACTTGTGTTAAATATCGATTTTTGATCGTACTTAATAATTGTGTCTTCATGATTTTGCTCCTCTAAATTGTAATTGGAACTTCGTTCTATCTCGTGCCTATTTGATTCTTGATCATTAATCGCGTTATTCCAACTTCTTGTATGTAATTATCGTACAAGGTCTCAAGGCTCAGAGAGCGTCTCAGAGTAGCACAGGATCGGCGGAAGCACTGGGCGGGCAGCAACAGACGGCCACTTGAGTTCGCGGATGGAGATAGAGTGTTCCTGAAGATCTTGCCGACTAGGGGTGTCATTCGCTTTGGCAGAGGCGGAAAGCTCAGTCCGAGATTCATCGGACCTTTCGACGTGACGACGCGGATTGGCGATGTGGCCTATCGGCTAGCACTTCCTGCTAGCCTAGAGGGAGTACATGACATTTTCTACGTGTCTCAGCTGCGACGCTATATTCCAGATCCGAGCCATGTGTTGGACTACTCAGAGCTATAGGTGGGTCCGAGCTTGACCTACGAGGAGCAGCCAGTGGAGATCCTTGATCGGAGGGAGAAGCGCCTGCAAAATCAGACTATTCCACTTGTCCGCGTCATGTGGAGACACCACTCTCCGGGAGAGTCCACATGGGAGCGCGAGGACGAGATGCAGGAGCGCTATCCCAATCTGTTTGATTGATTAATTGTACTCTGTTTCTTTTAAAAAAAATTCTATTTCAATAAATGACTTGTGTTCGAACCCCTTTAATGAATTGTGAGAATTATGCTTGTTGTTCTTCGAATTTCGAGGACGAAATTTTTCAAGGGGGAGAGATTTGTAACTCCATCTTTCCCAATTTTGGTAAAATTTAAAATTTTTAATAATAAATACTTCATTTCTTTATTTATAAATATATAGTCATTAGTATTTTTGGAGGGAAGGAATTTGAAGCAGGAATATATATTTTATTTTTTAAATTTTTGAAATTGGTTACAACTATTGAGTGGTCCCCAAAGCTTTTGAATCTTCTAAACAAATTTCTAACTGATTTATATTTGATCCTGTAAATAGAGAAAATAGGGGGGGCCTTTTCGAATAAAAAGTAATTGTGGAGGGGCTGTTTTGCAAATAGGCCTGAGCGAGGGGACCTAAGTGAATAAATTCCGTTTCCTTACTTTTAGCAGAGAGTGAGGAGAGAGAAGCATTCTTCTCTCATTTTCTGCAGATCAGTGCAGCCCTCTCCCTAATTTCTCGATTCTTCAAAACCCTAACCCTAGATTAGAGGCCGACCATGGCGGCGAAGACTTCGATGACTCGACGACGAAGGCGATGGTGGTGGCCGACACCTCACCGGCATGATTTCTCGGCGATGGTGATGGAGAGGGCCGTCTCCTCACCAGTGGCGGTCAGATCGACTCCCGGCGGCGGTGCTCGACGAGACCCTATTCTTCTCCGGCGTGCGATGCTTCTCCGTGGCGATCGATCGAGTCTCTCCACCCGGCGATTGGTGGTGAGGTTGAGTTCATGTCGATTTCCTCCGGCGAATTCTTGGCGGATCCGCGACCATGGCAATGGTGGCTAGATGGCGGCAACGGCGGCGGTCAGTCCACGGCAGCGTTATTCCATGGCGGCGACCAACTCCTCGATGCAGCGGGATGGCAATTGATCTCCTCCATTGACCAATCGTCAATTTGGTGAGTATCGATTTCCTTGCTCGATTCATTTTGGGATGTTATGCGTGCAAATTCTGGAGTATGATTTTCCTGTTCTTGATTCAAGATCAATCAGGACAATGATAAGGTTCGGATCGGATCGTTGGCAATAATTGTGAGTATTTGGACTGGATTTGGAAATGTGAGTATTTGATTTTGATAATTCATTTTTCCTTCTATTTTAGCTTTCGGAGGATTCAATAGGTATGATCCTTTGCTTAGTTCCTGACATCCGGTAGTTGTTTGACAAATTGTTTCAACAGAGTTCTTGAGCTATTCTGGGACACGAAGGGGAATCGCGTCCGTTTTCTGAATTCGTGGTTCTTCTTCGAGACACGATCTCTATACAGGTATCACTCTGTCCTCTACATTGCTTAGTTTGTGCCATAAATCTCTTGATTATTTTAGTTATGGTCATTGAGTGGGAATTATGCTGAGATGTAGGGTGCAGTCATGGTGTTCGGTATTTGCCGTGTTCGAGAATGTAGTTGTGTCCAATCCTAACTTGTGACCAACCTCTATTGGATCGTGTGGTGCTGGGCAGCGAGTCGAAGGAGAACAGGGTATTGCAGTCTTTCCTGTATGGCTCAGGTATCCGATGTACTATGTTAGTTAGTGTCCAGGTGCTCGTGTCCGTCAGATGAGATCGAGTCCAGATCCAGTTAGTGTCCAGGTATTGCGTGTCGGGATGCTGTTGTGTATGCGGGTGCCATTTTCTGTTCGTATCTTGTGTGCATGTCCCTTTCTGTGCTTCAAGATTGATGCTCGTGTCCCAATACAGATTGTGTCCAAGAAATGTGCGCGTATCAGGATTTGGAGTCAGCAGAGTTTTGTTATTTCAAGTTCATAGTTTTGTACTTCTTATTTCTTGATTTAGGTGGTTGTATAATCCCGCATTTTTTCTGAAATGGATTTGAATTGTTGTAGTTTTCTGGTTGACTCTAATTGTGAAGTCTGAAATTAATTCTTGTCTTCTTGCAAACTCTGGTTTCATAGTGACTGTAGAGTTTAGGGGGTTGTAATTTTGTGTGTATTTTTCTTTCAAGCAGTTGTACTCTAATGATGAGTGTTGGTGCGAGCATTTGAAACCAATGCCTGGCTTGATTTATTGAGTAGGCTTGGTTGTTGAGTATTGCGTTAATTCCTATATAGTAAGTTGGGTGTGTTGGCTAAGTATTGACATCTGTTACTAGAGCATGCAAAATGTGTCGCAAATTTCATTTTATGAATTGTCATAATAGGATTAATTATTATCCAAATAGTAGTATGATTCTTCTCTTGCAAATTCTTATAGTATATTCCTTTAATACTATTGTGCCAAGTTAGACTATAGAGTTAATTATTTTATATAGCTATTTAACTCATTTTCTAGCAGTCTTAGTGTCAGGAAATTGATTAGCTACCCTCTTGAAAGTGATTAGTAACGATAAGTTAGTTACCATTATTTAGATCTTAATTAAAACCTAAATTGCTAATATTATAAATACTTTCCCTTGAATGATTTTTTTTACCTTAATGATAGTTGTTATTGATAATTATACTTTATTAATTGTTAATATTTTCTTTAAAACTATTTTACTAGTATTGACTAAATCTAGGTTATCCTTGCTATAATATCCTCTATAATATGTTGTGTCAAACATTCTGGTATGGCTTCATATAATAATAGTATTATCTAAATAATATTTTACTAAGTTTTCCTAGCTAGTCAGGAAAATTGTAGTTAGCTTCTAAATAATAAATGGTGGCTTGATAAGTAATTATATTATTTAGTTAACCTGAAATAGCTGGTGTAGTATTAGAACTTAACCAACATGTACTCACTAAATAGGAGGACATTCCGCTTTACTACCCTTTCTCGATCACCCGGAGCAAGGAAAGTATACTCCTCTGATTTGTCCATTTCTCATGTCTTCATTCTTGTATCTCTTGATGACACGATATACCACGATATTGTCTCGTTTCATGTTCCATGTTTCATTGTGTCTGGGAGGGGAAATACTATAGATATGTGATCAAACCCTGTTACTACTCATGTGAATAGCTTGGGTCCCGTACCGCGCACGCGGGGCCAAAGCCGTACCATTTCATTATCATTGCATCTACCCAAGCCGATCACAATCTAAAAGTATTTCAAATATTGCACATGTCAGGATTCAGTTGGTATTTCAGGATTTTATGGTTGTATTTCATGTTCAGGCTGTATTTCATGTTCAGTTTATTTTTCATGATTCAGGTTGTATTTCATGTTCAGGACTCTTACCATGTTTTCTGTTTTACTTTCAGTATTCCTATTCAGTTCATGTCTTGTTCTCATTTCTTGTACTTTATATTACCCCTGTTTTCTTGATTCATACCATGATGTACATGTTCATTTCTCTGGATATACTAGCTCCGCTCCTGACTGGATAAGTTGCAGGTATACTTGCAGGATACCATTCTACCATATGGGCCAGAGCCCGGGATCTTAGCTGAGCAGGATGGTTCATGACTTAGCTTGAGGTTTCAGGTTTAGACTATTAGCTTTACTCTTAGATATTATCTTTAGAATTCATGTACATTTTATTCTTGATGACTCGTACATTTACATACATAGAATTGTGGATTATGGTGATCATTGTGGGATACGGTTTAGTTGCTGTGATTGTATACTTTCATGATTATCTGTTAGATTTCCCTAGTTTGGTACAACTTCGTCGTGTCTAACGACGAAGGCTGGGCGTGTCCGACTCTTGTCCGATTATTCGGGAGCGGGTCGTGACATAAAATGAAGGCCAAACTCATGGGATCCTTTCCCCAAAAACTAGTCTTAAAACTGACAACAGATCAACAACATTTAATGCAAAAGATCTTCGTACGTGGCAGGCACACGTGGCAAGGAGCTATGCGGCCCGAAAGTCCCTGCGGATGATTGACTCAAGACAGCTGGGACATCCATGCGGCAGAGACATCCATGCGGCCGAGACATCATATACGGCCAGAAGAGTTTATACATGGCCATGCTTCTTATTCAAAGTATTTCAATTTTGCAAATTGAAAACTTTGAAGGGGGTCTTGTAGAAGCATGGAAAAGAATAAAGAAAGATCCATACGGCCAGAAAGCCCCATGCGACTCAGAGAGTTCATGCGGCTCAAGTATTCATGCGGCTCGAGCGTCTATGCATCTCAAATAAGTTTTATGCGGCTCAGAGAGAAGCCACGTGGCCTGCAAACAGCTCTTCCCTTTGTCCTTTACTACATTAAATGCCCTAACGGCTGACAGCTCTGACAAGGTGACAGTTCTGACACCAAGATATCATTATGACTCCCTCATAATGACGGACTCCTAGGGAAGCGAAGAAAATCTCTGACACAATCCTCCGAGATTCAGAAACTATCATGCGGCCTTAACACGTGGACAGTCGTATGCGGCTCAAGTACAGACCATCCTATGCGGCCCAAGCGGAGGCTCCCCCATCCGGCTCATGAAGACTAGCCCCATACGGCTCACTAAGACTGTCTTCATGCTTCTCACGAAGACTATCTTCATGCGGTTCACGAAGAAGGCACCCATCATGCGGTCATCCACACTCATGCGGCTCAAATCATTACCATACGGTCCAAATGTTCAGGGGCCACTCTTAGGTAGCCTTGACACGTGGCCAGCCTTCTGTGGCCCAATAAGGAGCAACTTTCCTGCGGCTCAGATTTCTGTTGTGGCTTGCGGTTACGACACGCGGCATGATAGCAGGGCACGTGGCATCAGATTGATCGAAATCCCTCAACAAATCCCAATAAAATATTAGGATCAAATTAGATCATTTGCAAATAAGCAAATTAATGACACATATCGAGAAATCCGAGGTTAGCGTAACAAATCAGGAGGATTTATGTCAATCGGTATTAATTACCAACAAAAGATTTGATGCAATCACATATTGCTCAAATCTCGATGAACGACCCAGATCCAGTGATCCTTAGCCGCCGACTTTCAAGAATGGGCAATCATTGTAAACCTTAATAAGGCCCCCCACTCTTATAAATAGCAGGGTGCCATTCCTTTGCGAAAAGAGATAGAGACAAAGACAGACATACATACACAGAGAGAGATATACAGAGTGACATATACAGAGAAAGCCAGAGAGCCAGAAAGAGAGCCCGAAGAGAGAGCATTTCTTTATCAATGCCAAGCAGTTCTTCTACAGAGTCAAGGCTGCACCTGATCGTCCAAGGAGTAAGGCAGAGCTGTCGTCGCTTTCCCGAGCCTCTACCGTCACCCCCCAGAATCTAAAATAAATAATTGTACTTAGATTGTTGTACCTAGGTTTTCGTCCCTAGGCTTTCTTTGTACAAGCGAGTTTGTATTATGAAGTAAAAGTCCAGTCCTCCGATAATTGTTCTGTTCCTTTATATTTCATGGCAAATACTATTTTGGCCCTTTAGTACATCAATGACATTGCTGGCAGGTCAGTTTGTTCACTTAATGTTTAATTTTTTGCATTTATCTTATGAAGATTCTAAGTTTATCAGGCTTTTAACTTAGTTCTAAACTTGGGTAAATGCAGTATGGCTGTCCTGATCTCTACTTGAATGATTATTGTTATTATGTTGATAAAGAGTTAAAAAGGAATGAGCCACTGACAAATGCCTTTATTTTAGACCAAAGGCAACATGGTAATCCGAACTCCATTAGAAAATGAGACAAAGGGTCAATTTCAAGGTTACGTCTAGTTGGAGATTAATGCCCATCAACTTACTAGTAATTTGAACGCCATTGAAAAAGAAGATGAGGTCAATTTCAAGTTTCTGTCTAGTTATGGAAATTGGTGACCATCAACTTGCTTAATCGATTATCATAGTTCCAGGGTCTACGCTTACTAACAAGAACATCAAGTGTCAAAGACTCAAATTATTTTCACAGCTCTTAGATATTGTGTTTTAGTGTGGTAGACAACTTGTATTAAACTTACAATGTTTATATAAGACACTTGCTACTTTGTGTATGTAGCTTTAACATTATCTATTCTCTATGCACTTGTACTATGGAAGTTACGTTTACTTTCATTTTATATTTTTGTGAGTTCTACATTTATAAATTCTCAAGATGATTACAAGATTGTCTCAATTGTTATTCTTTTTTATAAAATTTCTTGGAGTGCTACAGGTTTTGTAATTCATAGTAATTATGCTTGCTATACATTATTTCAAGCTACACGTGTGTAATTTCAAATGATGTAGGCTGTCATATATATATATATATATATATATATATATATATATATATATATATATATAGAAAACTGGAACACTTTGTAGGTGTTCTAAAATTTGGCGCAAAAAGTATTTGGGATGCTTTACTTAGGAACACGTTTCTAATGTTCCAATATTGGAACTCTTTTTAGCCGTTCCAATAATTGGGAAAAAAGAAATTTGGAATGTTTCGTTGGAACTCTTTTTTGGAACGCTTTATCGGAGTTCCAATATTGGAACACCATAAAAGCGTTCCAATAAATGTTTACTGGAACGCCTTTATTCCGTTCCAACAAATCTGGCAGCCCTTAAATAGGCACGGAATATAGGTGTGCCTAAAATTATTTGGAATAGAATTTTAGTGTTCCAAAAGGACCTTTTTGGTGTAGTGTCTGCTGCTGATTATGACGTATTTATGTTTTAGTTATGCATTGCAGTTTCCTACTTTTTGTACTATGCTTTGTAGTTTTTCTTTCTTCATTGCATGACTGCAAGTTGGCTTAGTTTGCATCTTTTTTAACACTGCTAGTTTTATTTTTCATGGTTGTGTGATTGCAATTATTCTCTTTGTTAATCATTTATCTGTTTATGGGGGAGTACTTCGATATTTATTTGTGATAAATGACAAAGGGGGAGAAATATTTGATTATATATGATCATGTTATTCTTGGATAAGAATTTTGTCTCAGGATATGTCCATTTACGGGGGAGCCGGCGTATCCATCTACGGGGGAGCTATTCATTTCATGCCATTAATTTGCTTTTACTCCCTACAACATGTGTCCAGGTATGAATATTGGGGCATGAAAATATTGTTTTATCAATTATCAAAATAGAAGAGATTGTTGACCTAAACTGGTTCACAGTCAACCTAATTTTGAGTATTGACAAAAATGATATCTGTTATGATACAATATGACACATCTAGCTCAAAGGCAGAACATCATCACATATCGGTTTGAGAAAAGATGTCATCAACATATGAAGCTATTACTTGTTTTGTATCTATAATTTTACATTTATTTGAGTCTAGGATTATATACGCTGAGTAGCACTGAGTGTCTTAAACTTAGAATCATTTATCCAAAGTTCCACCAAACAATCACCAAACCAAACAAAATCCATTTGAACAACCTAGCCCTATTATCCATTCTGGCCCAAGAATATAGAATTCGGGATGAACTCTGCCCTAGGCAGAGTTCGGGTCGAATTCTGGTTCCTTAATTTAAGGATCCTAATTTCTAGCGTTTGCTGGTTGCTAGTTGTCCAACACCAAAAAAATTTGAATTTTGGGACAGAGTTCTGGCCGAACTCTGCCTCCCTGGACTAGTATATATAGGGCATAATATCTTTCATTTCAATCATCTCTTCATCTCATCTTCTTATCTTCTATAGCCTTATACATTCTAAGCCTACTCTTCCCATCTACTAGCCACACAACTTCCTAAGTCCCAAGGTGCTTAGTGCAATTCAGCTAGAAGTTCTGTGCAAGAGTTTGAAAGTAGTTGCTTCGACAATTCCAAGCTTCACCTCAGCGAAAGTGTAAGAAGTTGACGTGCACTTCTGAGTAAAGGCACGTGGTGTACCTCTATTTCACAAATAGTAGATTTTAATCCTGAGCAAGAGTTCTCAGGCCTGGATTAGTCCTCCAGGAGGGAAACCACGTTAAAACTGCTGTGTTTGCGTATGCTTTTCTGATATATTTTATTTTCATATTAATACTCTGATTAATTATTCTGTTAGTGAAAGAGTTAATTTTTTTTTGTTTATTATCGACACAAACTCTATTTACCCCCTCTAGAGTCGCCTACATGTACTTCACTTTACTCCCTCTCCATAGAGATAGTACTTCAAGAGCTTCAGAGCAAATATGACTGCCGCTAACTCTAAGTCATGGGTTGGATAATTCATCTCATGAGGTCTATGTTGCCTAGAAGCATAAGCTTTAACTCCCTTGTTCTTCTCTAGTACACAACCCAAGCCTTTTTCTAATGTATTACTGTAGAAAACCTTATGATCTGGAAGGTATAGCCAAAATTGATGCTGAAGTCAGTCTCTTTTTCAATTCCTCAAAGGCAAACATTCTTCTGTCCATACGACATCTTCGTTCTTCCTAGTGAGCTTCTTTAGTGGCTCTGCAATTCGGGCGAAGTCTTGTACAAATTTCCTACAATAGCTTGTTAATCCCAAAAATTCTGCCACGAGTCGGGTGTAGTCCAAGCTTCTACTACTGTAATCTTCTTTGGATCTTCTACGATACCATCTCCTGTTAGTACACGCCCTAGGAATTCTACCTTATTCAAGAAAAATTCACACTTAGAAAGCTTTTCATACAATTTTTCCTTCCTCAAGGTCACCAATATTATCCTCAGATGCTCTTCATGTTCTTCAGGAGTCTTCGAATATATCAGAATGTTATCAATAAAGACCACTACGAACTTGTCCAGATATTGGTGGAAGACCTTATTCATAAGGTTCATGAAAACTATAGGAGTGCTAGTGAGCTAAAAGGCATCACAAGAACTCGTATTGCCCATACCTGGTATTGAAAGCGGTCTCAGGATATCTTCCTTTCTTTCACCTGATGGTACCCTGACTTGAGATCAATTTTAGAGAATACCCTGGCTCCACTCAATTGATCAAATAGATCATCTATCCAAGGCAAAGGAAACTTGTTCTTGATGTTAATATTATTTAAAGCTCTATAGTAGATGCACATTCGGACAATTCCATGCATCTTTCTTGGGCACAAATAGAACCGGTGCTCCCTAAGGCGAGGCACTAGATCCGATGAAGCCTTTCCTTCTAACTCATCAATCTGCTCCTTCAACTCTTTGGGGTTAAGCCTATAGCAATTTTATGATACAGGGGATGCTTTTGGGACTAGATCAATGGTAAATTCGATATCCCTATTTGGTGGTAATCTTGGTAACTCATCTGGGAAAATATCTAGAAACTCTCCGATGATGGGGTAGGGTAACTCTTTCTCCTATACTACCGTTCCATAGTTGACTCCATCAACTCCGGTCTTGGCCTCTCTTGTGATCTTAAACTTTGGCCCTCCAGGTGGACTGAATGTCACACATCCTCTATAACAGTCTATAATTGCAAAGTTTTTGCTTAACCAGTCCATCCCGATGACTAGATCAAATCCTGAGAGGGACATTACGAGCAACTTTGCTGTAAAATCCCTACCTGTTTTAGTAATGGAATAACCACTGCAAACACTACTAACTAGTATGCTTCCCCCTTTGGTCGTAATTCTGTAAGCCTTCTTAGTCAACTCAGCTATTATGTGATATTTGACCATAAACTTCGGGAACAAAAAGCTATAGGATGCTCCAGAATCAAATAATGTAGTAGAAAAAAATGAGTAGAATAGAACCTGTAACCATCTTTATAGTCGGCTCTACCTCCTCAATGGCCATGAAGAAGGCTCTCCCCTGTAGCTGAGCACCCCTCTACTACTGGTATTGTTGAAAGCACTGGTGCTGAGTCGAAAGAGGTGGGCCCGTCGATGGTGGTTCTAGTGGTACTGTTGTCAGGCCCTTCTGAGGTGGAGCTGGACCTACTGCAGGGCAAAATATAGTTGATGTACATTCCCTTGCCTAGTGATCAGCTGCTCGGTAGATCAAGAAATGTCCCAAGCGCCTACGATCAACCTGCCAGGTGTACCCCTTCTTCTGACAATACCTACAATTAGGAGTCTGTGTAACCTGTCTCTACTGAACTAGGGCTCTAGAAGAAGTTGTATCTGTAGAGCAAACACCTTCGTCTGAACATTGAAGGGCTTAGCTAGCCCCTGGTTGATACCTCCTCCAGACTCAGTCCCTCTTCGGATAAAGGTCCAGGTCAACCTCAACTCTCTGGGCAATCAAGACTGTATTAGTAATATTCTTGTACTATTCGTAATAACGTGAATTGAATCTCTTTCGATAATCCCTTATGGAACATCCTGGCAATTTCCTCAGGGTCTTTCACCTTGCTCCCGACAAACTGGCTCAATCGACTGAACTCAGTTGCGTACCCATCAATAATGTGAGTTCCTTGTTCGAGAGCCTGAAATTGCCTCTCTAAGGTTTCCCTGGCTACGACGGGAAATAATTTCTCCTTGAATAGCTCTATAAATCTCTTCCAAGTATGGTCAGGCATTGTGAGTTTAGTCTCATTCCAGAACCAAGTCCTGGCTAAGTCATGCAACTAGAGTCCTACTGCCTCTATCCTGAGGTCCTCTAGAAGTCTAGCTATGCGGAGTGGCCTCTTTAATCCTCAAGCCATTCGTTAGCATAAATGATCCCCTCTGTGCCATAGAAATAATAGGAGGCGAGCCTCTTGAAGTCAATAATAGTGCCCTCCTTTGTCAAGGTAGACTGCAGCTGAGACTGAGGCTGGGGTTGAGTCTGCATCTGAGGTTGACTGGCCATATTCTTCATGACTGCTATAGTAGCGAGATAGGAACTCTTGAAGCCCTCTTGCATGATAGTAGCCTGCTCTTTCTGAGCCTTGATCATGCCTCGAACTAACTCAAAGAGCTAAGGTCCACCCATGGGCATGGACTCAGATGAGTGCCTAGTAGAGGTAGCTCTTTGAGCTGGAGGCATAAGAATGGTCTCGATCTCCTCTTGACCCACTGGAGGGGAAGGAGTTGCTCTCTCGAAGATGGCCACACTAAGGGAGCGACCTCGTGGCTCTCGTCTTCCCTTTACCATTTTCTGGAATGAAAAAAAAGAATCATAGGTGTCCAATAGTATAGGAGAAGATAAAATAAAAAAATAATAGTATTATACAATCCATATCGGTCCTATGTTGTGATTAGTTTCTAGACCTACATGGACTGAATATGGGCTGGGGCGAATGAGAAAGAAGTGGGTTTTATAAATATTTAGTAATAGTATTTATTAGTTACTAGTTATTAACTAGTTAATTTCTTGATGGTTAGTAGTAATAATTGGTTGATTATTATATGGGTTAATTATTAGATAATATTTGGTAATTAGTTATATTAATTCTTAGTTAAATATTTAAAAAATAGTTTGTTAGTTTTTGTAACTTTCTAGAATACTCTAGGAATATATTTCTAAGAGGAACCTAATTATTTCTTTTCTTAACCATTTATAGGTGGATTTATAGACATTTGTCAACATCCAATAAAAGGCAAGTACTGGTATATCAACTTTACTTAGCGGCATGCATGTCATGATTTACACTATATCACTTGCTTTACTTTTTTCGTGTTTCATGTCGGAAGGAAGAACATTCATGAAGCATGTAGTTACCTTGGCCTATGGACATCTACATGACTACTAGCACTATATGTGCCTTGCATTTCTTACTTGCGTGACTGCTAGCCTATCATCTACGATATGTCTTACTCTTACTTGTGCATGACTGCTAGCATATCGGTTACGATGTGCCGCATACATGATAGTCCTACATGCTTATTGGTGTTCTATTGAACATGTTTTACGTAGTTTGTGCATGATTTCAGGTATTCTTTAATTTACTTGGTATTTACTGCCTTTGTTATTTTATGTACTATTACATCTTATTGTTGGGTACGTTTGAGTTACATTGTACTTTGCTGCTTTTTTGACTGGATTATTGTCATCTATAGGTGATGATGAGCTTGACTATCCCACACTCTATTGACCGTATGAAGACCTGATACTGGAGACCACTTTGGAGACTATCCAAGGCTAGAAGACTTTCCCTGAGGGGATTTAGATTGTAGTTTTGATGTTCATAGAAATTTGAGTATTGTATAGAGTTGCCTTTATCACTTAGTGGATATGTTTTCAATGATCTCTTGTAAATGGACATGTAATAAAAAGACATAGTGGATACAATGATTGTTGATAGGTTACGTGAGTAGAGCTGTGATGAAAGATTGATTCCCTCTACTTTGATGATTCCTAAGGTTTAGATGACTGACTTTCGCTGCTCACACAGTGTAGGCCGGGCGTAGCATGACTTGTACCTGATTATTTGGGAGTGGGTCATGATATGTTTGTCAAAAGTAGAGGGAAAAGAAAGGAAATGTGGGGTGTAGAGATGGTTCTAGGAATTTCTTCTAACAGCATGGCTTAGCTAGCCATGGCTAACTAACTAACCACTAATTATGATTAGCTAACAAACTAAGGACTAATTAGTCATAACTAACTATTTTCTAGTTAGCCATCACATAACACATCAAAACTAATCATAAATTAAAAAAATTCCATTTAAACTATTATCTACTTTTTATTTAGTAAAACTAAATAATTAATAATTTGAAATAATATATAAAAGGACTCAAAGAAAATTTCTAATTAATCACATGGCCAATTTAGTCATGACTTAAAATTAACCACGATCGTCTCCTTTAAAAAATTTAAACTAATAAGAATTTGAAAAGAAAATCTATAATTCCTTTCAAAAAAATAGAGAAAAGTTCTATAAATTTTGAAACAATATTGGAAGTCAATTAGAAGGGTTACACAGGGACATGCAACCAAAACTTTCAGTGAGGCTAATCGTTAGGGACTTTATCTTGGCCTTATCATTGTTGTCGGCATAATCCCACTGGTATAGGAGGTGCTACACATAGCAACTAGCGTAGACGTGGTGGTCGACGAGCTGGAGACGACGGAAGATGCAAAGTAACTCTAGGGATCGGAGATCAATGACAAAAGGGAGAAGGAACTTTATTGCGGGGTGACATGCATGGAGTACGGTTGAGGAGCCATCGGGTTACACCCTCTCATCATACTGGAAGCGGAGATTATTATAGTCTAGTCAGTCTGAAGGTCCTGGAAGTGTTTGGACCAAACTCGGTCCATGTTCGGTAAAAATTCGATGGGTTTCGTAGTCAAAATATTAGCAGGGTCTAAGCCGAACTCAGGCCGAGATCGGTTCGATCAGAGATGAACGAGTCCTGGGTTTAAATCAGTACCATTGGATCTGTTTGACAGTCATATCTGATGGTAGGCTATTTAGGGATTTTTTAAACACTAAAATAGGTTTCTCCCTACATATTTATATGCGTTGAGGGAGGAGGCATAAGGAAAAGAACAATACATGAGATTTAGGGTGTTTGTCCACAGGAAGCTAAGAAAAGTTCATTCTTTTCTCTTAGGGCTCACCGTTCGAGTCAGAAGAAAAATGAGATCTGTATGAAGAGTCATCATCTTTGTACATGAAGATTGCTACGAATAGGGTCAGTGATTTTATTGTAATCTTCTGCTTTCTTCTTGAGTTTGGCGAGGGGGTTGAACCTTTGGACAAAGGATTCAACAAGTCTGTATTCAATCATGTATTTTGCCGAAAGAAATAAAAATTAGGATTTGTCTAGGTGACATGGTCGCTGAAAAAAATGTTATGTTCACATATGTTTTTTGTACTTGCGTTAGACGTATGTTGGCTATCTTCACGTGGGTTTGACAACGCTTCTGGGCCAACAAAGATCAGTTAATAATCGAAGGATTACAATTAGTTAGAGCTTGGATGTGAGAGAGAGAGAGAAAGAGTGTGTGTGTGTGTTCAATTATCATCATAGAAAATATGTAGGTGCCTGAGCTGCTTGTCAGCTACTAGGTAGCTTACTCATAGTCTTAACCTTTAAGAAATTAACTTTCTAGCGAGTATAGCCTATTACATAGTCACCTCTTCCTTAGCACTTGACACCTCATCTTTAGTGCATGTGGGGACCTACTATAACCCTATTGTCCCTAAATAAATAAAATCTAGAATTTCTCCTAATATTTTATAAATTTTTAGTAATTTTTGGAAGATTTTATTGGAATTTATTTAGTAAATTTTAGTAAAATCTAAATTTTCTAGTAGGGAGTGGCAAACTTGTAATTATCACCAAAGATGTTGGTTATTTACCCATTATGTAATGCTTAGCCGTATGACTTGGTAGGAATACTCTAGAATTTCCATTAACTAATCAAGATTAATGTTAATTAATCAGGATTAGTGTTAATCCTAAAGAATATTCTTTAGAATCTAGAATATCCTAAGGAATATTCTCTGGAATATTCTAGAAATATTCTTCCTAGCCTATGTACCTAGGGATTCTTGGTCTTTCATAATCATGGCTATAAATAGCCTCATTAATTGTTGATTAATTATTCTAATCACAATTCCTAAGTGGTCCTGATGACTGTGTCACTACTGTGTCCATTTCATCAATTCTATTTTCATATTTAGATTTCAGTCTGATGTAGACACACCCTTGTCCACACAAATATTATATGTCCATACCAACCCAACAGTGTCTCGTATCCTCTGATACGGACATAATATATCCTAAACCCTAACTTCTGAACCTAACCCTAATTTTGTAGGATCTGCCATGTCCGGCCTTGGAGATCGTTGTCACCACCGTGTTTGGCAGGTTCAATGTCGAAGAAGCTGAGCTTCCATCACCAGATCCAGCAGCCACCATTACGAGAAGCATCGGAGTCCTCCACCGACCCCGCTAGAGTTTGCATGAGCCGCCGTCGACCGGATCCAGCGACCCCAACCGCTGATAACACCGGATCTACTGATCCTCACGTCCGTTGAAGACGAGATTCACCAACGTCGACTGCATCTAGACGTCGTCTCTAAAATCATCGTCCATCGTATCGTTGTTGGGAGCCGAATCTGGTCCATGGAGCTGTCAGGCTTGACTGCTTCGAGGAACCGAGCCACCGAGGTCACCTTCTTCTTTCAGTCATGCCTACTTCAGTTCTCCTTTGCTGTCATCCGTTGAACCTCGCAACTGTTGTACCCTCGAAGGATGCATAGACCCTTTATGAGCTATGATCCACTATGAAGCTGTGCCTGGTCGCCAGAGTCATCGTCGTCGAGCATCACCTTGCTGCTACCGCAACCGTCGGATTGAACATCTCACCACCGACAACCGCCGAGGTAAAAACCTCTCACTGAACTCATTCCTTTGCTTCATCATCATCATCATCATCTTCTTCTTCTTCTTGTTCCTTTCTTTTAGGGTTTTGGTGGGAAAGAGTCGGCTGTGAGTGTGAAGAGGTGAGATAGAGTGTATTGGTGGGATGGGGTAGGGTTTAGTTAGGAATGGGCCTGGTTACAGTGAGCATGGGCCATTGTAAAAGAAATAGAAGAAAAAAATAATAAAAGGAAAGGGAAAACATTTAGGTGTTGGGCTCGGGTTTGAGCCGGCCCAATGGTTGGGCTGGTTGAGAAGGAAAAGAAAAGGCTATAGGCCTGGATGTTTTGGGCTGGGAGTTTTGCTATTGTTATTACTATTACTACTATTATTATTATTACTCTTACTCTTATTACTACTAATATTTTATTGTTGTTATTATTGTATTAAAATATTATATTTCTTAATATTAAAATACATGTCCACTCTAAAGTATTTTTCCATGAATTATTTTGGTTAAAACTAATTTGCTAGTATATATTTTATTAGTGTTTTATAATTTAATTATTATATGTTGCTAATCTCAATTATTATTATTCTACTAAGAATTATTTTGCTAGTAAATATATTTAAATAATTCTAGCTAATATCAATAATTAAATTAAATTTTGCTATAAAAATTATGTTAGTATTATTTTCTACAAAATTTTACTTGCTAGTTTATATATATATATATATATATATATATATATATATATTTTGGAACCCGAACTTTATTGATGTATCAGGCACAAAATGTCGAAGCCTATACAAGTAAGCGCATCTTGCGCGAAAAGAAAATAGACAACAAAAAGTGGCCAGCCGCGAACAACCGCTCACTAGCCCGAGCCCATGGTTAGGTCAGCGCCGTCCGGAGGATGTCCGCGACATGGGAACAACGTCTGCCGATTTTGTGAATTTGTCGGAGGGTCTCCTTGATCTGTTGGTTGGGATTGTATTGGCTTCCTTTGTATCTGAATTTGTTCTAATTCTTCAAAAGGATCCAGATGTCAGCGGTTGCGATGATTTGATACCCGAGGGAGTCACCCCAGCTGGCGAGGAGATCGTTGAAGCCCCGACCTAAAGATCATTCTTGCAACGCAGAGAGAGGGAGGTCCACAGCAGAGCGGCGAGTTCGTCGGAGACTAGGACGTGCTTGACTGTTTCTAATCGGTTGAAAGTATAACAGTGGCATTTCGATGCCAGGCTGAATCCGATGGAGCTGAGGGCATCGTCAGTTGGAAGCTTCTTGCGTTGTACTTTCCAGAGCAGAATTGACCATTTGATGGGGATGCACGACTTATAAAATGAGGCGATGATAGGGGACGGTACTCCGATGCCTCTCAATATAGTCCTGGACGAAGCCAGCGTGAACATTCTATCGGACTTGGGGGACCACTTCCAAACATCGGGGTGGTCAGAGAGCTGTGCATCGACGGCTGCAAGACAGACTACGACCTCCGGTCCGAGCCAATCTCTGACCCTGTCCCACCTCCAACCAGAGTCGATGTCCCATAAGTCGCAGATCATACAATTCAGAAGGGGTTCAGAGTTTGCTGGAAGACGAGCTCTTCGAGCCAATGTTCGTGGCACGACAACGAACTACCATTGCCAAGATGCAGGCGGATCATAGGTTCAGCGAGGTGACATCCGTACAGGATGCGTCGCCAGGATGTTGAAGATCTGTTGTTAGCGATCACGATCGCGGGTTAGGAGTATCTGAAGTATCTGGCCTTCATGAAGCGGGTCCAGATCGAGTTATCCGTACGGAGCTTCCACCACAACATCATAGAGCAGGCGACCACGATGTTCACTAGTCTGCTGAAACCCAGCCCGCCCTCATCTTTGGGTCTGGCCATGGTGTCCTAGCTGGCCTAGTGGTGCTTGTCCTTCCCGTCGTTGTGGCCCCAGAAGAAGTTAGAGAAGAGGGATTCTAATGAGGATAAAAGCTTTTTATGTGGTGATCAGACCGCCAGGGTGTAGATGGGGATGAATGAGAGGACATGCTTGATCAAAATTGTCTTTCCACCTGGGGAGAGGGTCGCATTATGCCAACCTTCGATTTTTTTCTTCTTCTGATTTTGGTCACCAGATCATTGAAGATGCCAGAGTTCGCTTTACCGTACACCAGCATGCAACCTAAGTAAGAGAACGACGTGTACGCGATGGAAAGGGAAGTCAGGTTGGAGAGAGTTGTCGAGTGGTTTCTGTGTAACACCCAATTTTCTAAAATGAGAGTAATTTTGAACTTTTATGATTTTAATCATTTAATGATAAGATTTAAATCATGTTATGATTTTTAGTGAATTTTAATCAATTTAAAACTATTTAAATCTGTCACTTGTAATTTTAATGTTTTGCTAGTGTAACCCTAGTGACTGCATGACCTGGAGACTAACCATGACCAAGGAGGCCTAACCATGTGATTAGGATGACTAATTGCAACTTTTTAGCCTAAGGATATTTTGGTCGTTTTTGACTTATTAATGAAAATGAATTTTTCACTGATTATTATAGTGCTAATCTTTTTATTAGAGACTAACCTAGTTTTGACCTAACCTAGATGTTAATGATGTTCATGGAGGCTTAGTTATAAAGTTAGAGACTTAATGACTAAGTTAGATTAATATCTAGATATTATGTTAGTAGATATTTGGTTAGATATTAGTGTAAGAAACCTACTTTTGATGTGAGCCTTTGATCAAGTTGAATTCATGTGGAAAAGCCTTAGCTACACATCTACAACTAAACCTAACCCTAATTTTCTAGTGTGATCGGCCATAGAGACATCCCCTCCTATAAAGTATCATTTTGTAGCCCCTTGCCTCTTTTGAATGCCAACAAAGAACCCTAACTTGTTCCTCCCCAAATTCCTCCCCCTTATCCAAATTGATCCCAGATTGAGGCTACTCTCTTGCATTGGGATTCATTTCAGAAGTGGAGGCTAGTGGAGGCTTGCTTGCAAGGAGTGGAGCTCATTTGGACATTGCTTGAGGAAGGAAACTTCTCATGTAGGAGCCTTTTCATTGAGATTGACTCTCAATAGGTAATCCCTTCAAATCATCTCTAATTCTTGATTTGTTTCCATAGATGCATCCATCTAGGTGTCCCCTAGCCGTAGAGTGAGTTTGGTAGGAATTGGACTTGGTTTGGTGTGCGTATCGGACACGTGTCAGTGTCTATGTTTGAGTGTTTGATGAAATGCCTCTGTGGGATTTTTGTTCTTGTTTTCTGAAATAAATTACATATTTGGATAACTCTTGACATGCTGATCACGAAACCCTAACTCTGAGCATGATTTGGAGTCATGTTCGTGTCCAAAATAGATACGAACGCGCTACACGAGGCCTCACGCGCGTGTCCTGCTGCTGTACGTCGATTGCTCGTAGCATAGGCCACGTGGGTGCGTGCCACTTGGCATGGACGTGGGGGCAGTGACTGACAAGTCAGCCCCCAAGTCTCATGACCTATCGTGTCGTGTCAGACACGAAATCGTGGCTGCACTGGTCCTTGCCTACACTTTGCACACGTAAAAATGTGCCCTGATACGCACTTCGTGTGTGGACACTTAAACACATGGACACTGTGCAGGGTGATGAATCACTAGCCCTATGATCCCTCTAGCACTGTATACGTGCACATAGTGTCTCGTGAACTGTGTCGAGTCCATTTCGACTCGACATGGCCGCACGAGGAGTGGTTTCTACTGATTTCTGATACATACTATTTTTGGCATATTTGACACATTGTGTCCTGTTTTGGATACGAGGGCACACCTATGGGTGTGCACATATATGCTAGACCACTATATACATGGTTCACTACTTGCTTTCAAGTTTGATTATCATTTCGAATTGGTTTTTTATTGATAACTCATTTCCAGGTTGGTTTTCGAAAGTTTACTGAAAAACTGGGATTTTGGTTTTGAATGAGAATTCGAGTTTGTATTACATATTTCCTGTTAAAGTATAACTTAGTTAATTATTGAATGAAAACTGAAAACATGTTTAAACTAAGTTTGACATGTTAACATTAATATAGGTTTACATGTTAACCTTGATGCACACTGTGAATGGGGATTTGGGAAAAACTGAGATTAACTTGATATGTTAACTTTGATGTAAAACTAAGAAATGGGTTTTCGAATGAGGCTTGATTTTATGTAATGAATTGATTTAAATTTTGTATGTGATTTGGGTTCGAATTTATGTAAACCTGAGAATGGGTTGATATTAAACCTGAGATCACTTGTATATATAAACCTGAGAAATACTCTACATACACACAGCCCCTGTTGAGACCCTCCTTACCTATGTATAGTACCACAGTTTTACTACGACACTAACACTATTCATGTGACACATTACTGTCATACACACATTTACCTAATGTATATTGCTATGCTTTGACACTCACATGTTCACTATATCACACTTATATATAGTTCACCCTATGACACTATGCTTCATACCATGTCCACATTCACATTATACTCTTCATTACTCCAATTGACACAGTTTCACCTTGACACCCATATTATACATTCACTTGACACTTATTGACACTACTTGACACATATACACAAACACTCTTCACATTACATTGACACCCCTATATATATATATAGCTATAGATATATGATAATGTATGTGATAAGTGATAACATGAATGCCTATTTGTGAATCTATATTTAGTACTTGTATTATAGGCAATAGCCAATAAGATGTATATATATATATTATATGTATATGCCTTAGGTAATATTGGTATTGTGCTAGCCTAAATTGCCTAGAATAGCTTGTTTAGGCCTAGAAAGACTAGTTAGACTTAGTTTGTTTAGACCTAGAATTGACTAACCTAGACTAGTTGACCATTGTTGACCCAACCCTAGCTAGTTTGACCACAGTTGACCGAGAGTTGACTTTAACCTAGAATGACCTAGACATCATGTAGAATGTTTTGTAATATTCAATTATACCATTCTAGACATTTTATGACCTGTGTTGCTCTAAATAGGACTCATCTACTCTGTTTGGACATCTACACTCACCAGATACTCAAGATATCAGGCGAGTACATTCTCTGACCGTTTCATACTTGCTAGAACTTATATTCTTGCTTTAGATTACTTTACTTGATGCTGTCACGTTGGTAACACGGATTGGTATTATATGGATCTTTTCATGAGATGTTATTCCCTTTGGGAGTATCGGATACTTTATGTCATGTGTGTTTCACTTACATCATGTATCTCTATACTTTCACTATTCATGTATACTCTTGTGATTCATGTACTCTCATGTTCACAAAGCCTTCATGAATCAATTTCACGTGCTCTCATTTATGAGGCAGTGAAATCATGAATCTTAACATAACTTGTCTCGATCCTTGTGTATTGATTGGGGATAGGAGAGTAGAAATAGTCATGTGAATAATTCCAAAGTAGTGTAACCATGAATCAACTCTGTAGTATAGCCATGAATCATATCCTGCTGTTCACATGTCTATCTTGTACTCTAAATCACTAGTCACTGATAGTTCTTTACTTATAATAGATATTTCCATTACAGTCATCTCCTTACTTCATGTACATTCTTTCAGTTATTCATGTATCTTACTCTATTGCATGCTTTATATTTTCTGACATGATATGAAATGCGTAAGATGTATTGTGCTCGTTCTTGTCCTGACTGGACCTGTTGAAAATATTATAGATAAGACCGAGGGTTCTGTACCACCAACTATGGAGCACACACCTAGATGTTATCTGTGGGTTGGACCTTCAGGAGGAACCAATCATAGTTGTGGACACTTCCTTTCAGACTAGTCTAGTTAGCTAGTCAGTTATCTTATTTTTTATGTCGTCTTGTTTTATTTGGACTTGGAGATGTATTAAACTTGGTTGTTGTTGTTGTTGTGTCATCTAGACACTTAGACTTATTCTCTTCTGTCTGTACTTCACTTGGTTTTATATATCTATCTTATCGTGCTGTTATCCATCTTTAGATTGGTGATTGAGTTGTATCTTCTGTGATTGGCCTCCGTTTGGAGAGTATATCGTATCGTACTTAGTTGTGATGATAACCTAGAGCAGCGTTCTACTGCCGACACTGCGGCATAGGCTGGACGTACCCACTTCTCGTATCCCTACACAGGGTGCGGGTCGTGACATCCTGTCTGCTTTGTGGAAGGTGTAGATGACACTTTTGTTGGGGTTAACTCGCTGGCCCACGCATCTGGTGTGTTTTTCTATCATTCTGTGGACCACCTCGACCGACCCGATATCGCTTGATGAGAAAATGAGGATGTCATCAGCATAGGCTAGATGAGTGATTAAAGGAAATCCAGTGGTGGTATAAAAGTGGTAGAATCTGGAAGTGTTAGCCATATTGTTACAGTTTCTGCTGAGCACTTCGACAGCTATAATGAAGATAGTGGAGGATAGCGGGTCACCCTGTCTAACCTCCCGGCTGGATTTAAAGAAGCCATCGGCTTGCCCTTTGATGACAGTGGAGAACTAGGACTTTCTTATGGATCTGAAGATGACGTCAATCCAAATTTTGGAGAAGCCAAAGGCCCTGAAGTCCCAGATCATGAACTGCCAGTCCAGACGATCATAAGCCTTCTCCATGTCAAGTTTGATGGCGACATTCCCACCCTGGATGGAAATTTCATGCAAGTAATCATTTCCTGTACAAGGAGGATGTTGTCAGTGATGTTCCGGCCCGAGACAAAACTGCTTTGCTCTTCAAAAATGATCTTGGGGAGGAGAGCGACCATGCAAGTAGCGATGATCTTCGAGATGATTTTATTGGTGAAGGTACACAAGCTGATGGTTCGGAAGTCTTTGAAGGTCTCCGGGTTGTCTTTTTTGGGGATGAGGATTAGGTTAGCACAGGAGATGGAATTGGGGTATCTCGCACCTTGAAAAAAGGTGGCTGCAGCCTCGTGGTAGTTGGGAGCAATGATGTCCCTGCAAGATTTGAAGAATACACCGGAGAAACTGTCGGCACCGGGAGCGCTGTGTTCATCGAAGGTCCAGACTGCACACTTGACTTCCTCCGCGGAAGGGGGGTCAGCAGCTGCTCGTTCTCTCCCTCGTTGATCATATTGGGGATATTGGCCAGGATTTCCTCATCCTTAATAATGACCTCTTTGGAGAATAATTTTGTGTAGAAATCAGTGGCAGTCGTGTGAATGCTCCTCTGGTCTTTGAGTAAGATGTCGTCGTCGTCGGAGATTTGGTGCAGGTTAAGTTGTTGCTTATGACCTTTGACACAAGAGTGGAAGAAGTTGAAGTTCCTATCCCCATTGGCGTCCCAGGTGAATCTAGATTTCTGCTTCCAGAATTCAGTCTTGACTTTCAACCGGGATGTGAGGAGGGCTCTGGTGAGGTTGAGCGTCGTTCGATTCTTCAGAGAATGGTTGGAGGTGAATAGGTTCTCAACCCGGGTGACGTCATCCTCCGTCGTCTTGATTGCCTGGAAAATATTGTCGAAAGTGCTTCTGCTCCAGGTCGAAAGTGCTCTCATAGTAGCTTTGAGTTTGGCTGCCACTCGAGCGAGAGGGGTCGGGCTTACTCGTCGATCTCCAGGCGAAAGCTACGACGTTTCAAAATTGAGGGTAGTGGCTCCAAAAATCCAGGAATCGAAAAGGTTTCTTGATCAGGTTGGAATTGCTGCTGATCTCGATTAGAAGAGGGGAATGGTCCAATTTTGTGGAGTTAAGGTGGAAGATATTAGAGATGAGACCTATGTCTGACCAACGGTTGTCGATCAACACTCGATCGAGACGGGATTATTGTCTACGGGAGCCTTCTTACATGTTACACCAAGTGAAAGCGTTGCCGGAGAAAGGGAGTGGGGACAAGTGGGCGTTGAAGATAAAGGTATTGAAGTCATTCATGGCCTGCTGGGGGGAGGACTGCCTCCGAACTTCTCATCCCTGCTCACGAGAGCGTTAAAGTCGCTGAAGCATAGCCACGGAAGGTTGTTGAGGTAGAGATGGATGTCCGACCTGGTTGCCCAGAGCAGCCTGCGCTCGATGATGTCACAGCTGCCGTGGACGTCGGAGAGGAGGGTTCTAGACTGGAGAGTGGGGTTCTCTCCCAGCTGGAGAGAGCCTGTCTCGAATCATGAACGGTGCCAAATTTTCATCCGACAGCGAAGAGGATCTAGATGTCATTGCATCCGACGACAGCGGCTGGAAAGCCGAGTTGCAGCTGGATGGATTTAAGATTTCTGTAAAAATTTTTGGGTTCGATGATAACTAAGATGTCGATTCGATAGATTTTCTTGAGGCTGATTAATCTGCTCAAGGTGGGTTTATTGGCCATTCCTCGGATATTCCTTGAGAGGATGTTAAGCATTGGGTTGGGTGCGAGGGGGTGGTTGTTGAGCTTCACGGAAGACCTCGTGGTCATGGGCATGGTCTCTTGATTGTGTTTTTTCTTTTTGTTATTGGGGATTTTGGGAGCTTTCGAGGTCGCTGAAGTGGAGGCGGCCGTCGCCTCAGACGATCTATTTGCTTTGGTACCTGGTTCTTCTGGCTGGGTGACATTGGCTTCTTCGAAATCAGTCAGCACACAGAGGGGGTTGCTGGGATCTAGGAATCCGGCTTCCTGAGTTTGCTGAAGCCTGTCTGCTTTGACGAGGCTAAGGCTGGCCGGGTCGGCCTCGGATGTGCTGCCGGTAATGAGAGGGGACTCTACAATGCTGGCAAGGGATGGGTGGAGGACCATGGCCAGCTGTGCTATCTCTCATCTTACTGAAGATACTACGACTGGTGGGTGCTCTGCATCGATCTTCTCACACTCTGCAGGAGTGACCACGCCATGATGAGGGCTCTCCAGGATGTCGACTGGAGGGGGTGCGGTGCGGATATCGAATTGGTTGCTGAGGAGGATGGTCGATGGCTCTTGTGGGGTGATGACTTCGTTTGAGGGATGGTGGGAGCGGGGGCTAGGAGTGTCGTCGCTGTCATCAAAGTAGAAATGTGAGTTGGGTAGGAGGAGAATTGGCGCAGACGGTGTGATTAGAGTCTCCTTCTTGGATTGTGCCTTGCAGGAGGATATCTTCTTAAGCTTCGGATGTGCCCTGAAGCACAGCCAGGTGCGGTGGCCCCGGATCTGACAGTATTTGCAGAAATTAATGTTTTTGTCGTATACCAGCGACTGTCTATGCGACTGGCTTCCGAGTTCAATCTCAATTTGTGTGTGAGGGTCTGTGGCCAGGTCGAGTTCCATGCATATCTTGGCGAAGTTACCTTTGGAGAGATTGTGGGTTTCTTCAGCAACGGCCACAAGCGACCCGAAGGAGCTGGCGATTCTCTTAAAAGCGGCGAGGGCAAAGAATACTAGGGGAGGTTGGGGAGGGTGATCCACGTCGAAATAATTGTCGAGTCGACCTTGGGGTTGAAGCTGGAAGACCAATTGACGATCTAACACTGTGAGCGTCGATGGTTGTGGTGCCTTTGGCCCAAACTTTAGTGTAGTCGAGGTCGGAGGAGAGGTGGACGAACATGTGCTTGCGATCCAGCGGGGCGACCCTGTAAGCTGAGACGAGGCCCCATCCTGCAATGGCTTCTTGCGCTTTGGTGATCTTTGGGCACCCGAAAGGAACTTTAGAACCAACATTTTCGAGTAACTGGCCGCTAATGAGGATATCTCTTCGGAAGAGAATGGGACTCGAATGGTTTGACCGACGAATGGTGTTGGTAGCTCGATGTCCGAAAGATAAAGATCCTCAATCGGGAGAGTGAGATGCGCCCCGCGGTCAAGACGCAACACCTCTGCGTATAACAGAGCCTTGGAGAAGTTCACCAAACTGGTCGAAGGGGGATGTGGGCGCATAGCTGCCGCTCGCGGGTGCATGCACCCCCTGGGGTCCCCTACTATGGGCACATATAGCAAGACAGGAGGGTACATGGCATGCCACGGTGGGCTCCACTGAAGGCACAAGGCAGCTTGCGGCTTGGGGGGTGCGTGCGGCTGGACGGGAGGGCACATGGCCTACGGAGCATACGTATGAAGCAGAGGGCGCCAACGAGGGTGCATGGCTGCCCAAGGAGGCAGGAACATAACCTACCTCGGGAGGGGCTGTGGGCGCATGGCGAGTCACTGCTGAGGTGGTGGGCCATAGTCGTCGATACCCCTTGTGTAGCTCTCCCTCTTCTTCACGTGGGAGGGGGAAATTTGAATCCCATGGGTGGAAGAATCCGGCTCTGGATCCGAGGAAGATGGGCCACGTTCGGCCTGGCTAGGCGGCCGGGGCAGGGGTACGACGAGAGGGTCCAGAGAAGAGTG